>CM031238.1:725211077-725483952 GCA_018340775.1 Taxus wallichiana var. yunnanensis
GGCATCTCATCTCTTTGCTCGGTTTTCCTAGGCACCGACAATGTTCACATGCCTTACAATAATCTTTACGGTATTTATACATTGTCTCCCACCATAATATAACAATTAATATCTTCTAGGAAGTCACATCACTTGCATAATGGCCTCCTACAATACCACCATGAGCTTCTTCCATGATATCGTTGCGCTCATGCTCTAATACACAACAACGTAACACTTCATCCCTACCTAGCTTGTAAAGGTCACCACTTATTGACATAAATGGTGCCATGCGTATAGTAAGATACTTCTTTTCCATGATTTCATTCCTTCGTGCCATACCTTGTTCGTAGAAAGGAAACAATGTCTTCTAATTCCATGGGCGCGCGTTGTAACTCGTATAATCGTACATCCAACATTGTTTCTTCAATTGTCTCAGGCATCCTCTCTGAATTGATTCTAGATAAATGGTCTGGTCCATAATTGCTTTTCCTGGATTCACCACAAATGTGAAGTCAAATTATTGAAATAGGAGTACCCATCTCGCATATGTGCCTCGTAAGACCGGCTTATTTACCAAGTAATTCAATCCCATGTGATTTGTATAAAACACAAATGGTGTTGCAACAACAGTTGCTATCGAAACTTGTACCATGCATAGATCATCGACAAAGCTTCACAATCTATAGTCAGTATAATTCCTTTTAGCAGGAGTCAACTTTCTACTAGAAAAATAGATTGGATGATCAAGAATACCTTCACCAGGTTGAGCTAACACAACACCAATGTCCATACCAGAAGCATCCACATGCACATGAAATGGCTTATCCCATGATGGAAAGCGCAAATGGGCCTAGTAGTTAGTTTTTATTTTAATATCTCAAACACATACTTTACTACGGTTCTCCCCAATAAAATGTACCTTTCCCCTTCAGTAATTCTTCCAAGGGTGTTGTAATTATGGCATACCCTTTTATAAATTTTCTGTAATATCCTGTATGACCTAAAAATCTGCACACCACACTTTGACTAGTAGGAAATTCCAGGCCTAAAATGATTGCAACCTTGGTCGGATCAACTAAAGAAACCTTCATTGCAGATTATATGCCCTAACAAAATCCCAAATGGCATAGCAAATATGCACATCTTGATATTCAAAGAGATACTCAATTTTCTGCATCATTCAAACATTAGGTGAAAATTGTCACAATGATCTTTCACAAGCCCATATACTGTCCAATCATCTAGGTAAACTTGTAAGAAGTTGTGAATAAAATCTTTGAATGCCTGAACAACTATTCACGAGAATAGAGTAGGCACGTTTTTCAATCCAAAAGGCATAATAGTATAGGTAAAAAATGCCCCGTTCAGTAATAAATGTTGTCTTTTCTTGATCCTCATGAGGGATCCTAACCTAATGATACCCAAAAATTTGTCTATGAAAGAACATATTTCACGCCCTAGAACTCCTAGTATTTCCTTAGTGAAATGCATAGGGAAATGAGCTCAGATGCATGCAACATTCTGTGTCCATGTAGTCCACACATATCCTTATCCATTTGTACTTCTTGATCTTGATCACCATTGGGCTAAACCATTATGAATCATCATGGGCTTGATAATTCAAGATTTCAACATTTTATCAATTTCTTCCTTCACCTTTTCGTAAATTAGGATTCATTATGTAAGGTATCTTTCTATATGACTGTGTACTTGCCTCTTAAGTTTGATCTTCATTTCCTAAGTGATTCATGCATGCCTCCCGATATCCTCTAGGGAATAAATACTGCGATAATCCCTAAGTAATTCGATGATTTTTGCTACCTTCTGAATTTGACCAATAATCTCTAATTATTGCCTCCTTAGGCTCGAGTCTCCAAACCTATATTCACCTTTCAGTGTCTTCATGGGTTCATGGTAGGCACGTGCATCTTTGTATGCACTATCCAAGACCTCATGCACCCCATGTGAATGTTCAATATCTAGGTTCTCAACTTCTCGTCATCCACGATGTAGACCATCTTTCCTTTCTCTTTCTCAAGGCAAGCGTGCTCAAGTAGTTTGGAGTCCATTTACTCTTCCTTTTAAAAACATGCTCAACTCTATCTCACTTTGAATAATTCTTGAATATACTCTTATGCTTTTGCACTATCTCCCATAGTTAAGCGCTTAACAAATTTTAATGCCTCTGCTACAGGAGGTTGAGTCGAGAAGTAGTCAAATGTCTAGGTCATACCTGTAGTCAAATCTTTCTAGTTCCCAGTTTCTCTATGTAGTTCTGCATATACATACCAAGCGCGTGCACATCCTTGGAGTGTGGAATACAATCTATGCACCTAGAGTGAAGGTGGTAATGCTTCATATCTTTCTGTCCGCAGTCTCTCACACTTTGAATGTGATGTTTGAACAATAGGTTGATTACTATGATAAGTACAGATTTTGTAGGTGCATTGTTCCTTATAAACCTAGTAGACAGATCTATTCCAATCTCTTCCCGCTTTAGAAGATTATCTCTGTGGACTACCCACCAAAGGCGCTACTTTCCATTGCACCGTCAGTATATACTAGCATATGCATTTGTAATCCCCTTAGTGTGCCACAAGATTTCACACATATGCACATGTTTGGGAAACATCCTTGATACCTCTATATTCGGGAGATGAAGAGACATCTCCACGTAAATATTCTGTGGTTGTTGCACCTTGACCACTCGATCTAGAACCCCTTGGGTTACCTCTGCCTCTAAAACCACCAGATCCACCGGAACTAGAACCACCTATACCTCTTGATCCTCTACCCATAGTTGAGTAGGATCTGTAGATGTACTCCTCAGTGCTCCGATAATAGTACTATACTGAACCCCTATAGTATGTGAGGTAGCTCCACTTCCAGAGGTGAATCCAACATTCTACATGCTCACATTCTCGCATGGATGATGCACCTAAGAATGCTCCTCCATATAACATCAAGCCGCCTATCCTGTCATTGATGTACTTGATCCCTGACTTACTCCTGCTTCCTACTTCCCAAGTGAGCTTGCTAGTTACTTGTCGTACTAGATACTGGAAAACCAAGTGCAAAGGCTAGGTCACTAGGTGGATTAAGATGCACGCCTGTGGCCCAAGTAGTCTCTGCTGGCACACTTCTGTGTGAGGATGAGAAGGGATATCTATCATGCTTTCCAATCTAGGGGAGTTCCTAATGCTCTGGCTCCATGTCTTCTACATGATCCATAAATCCTTTATGAGCCATCTCTCTCCTCAATGCCATACTTTTCACAACGGAACGTGCTTCTCTATTTCCCTCTCACATGCCTCATTATACTTAAGTCACCTTTCCTCTCTCTCGATTTTTCGCCACTAGGTTTTCCATCTTAATACCAAACTGTTCCTTCCCTCGCTCATGGTGAAGTTTAGTTAGCCATCGATTTACTCTCCAGGTTCAAATTTACCACTAAGATCTTGATCTCTAGTGGAATACCGTGCAAATATGTTCCTCTTGGATACCTCAAAAACTAAAATTGAACAACCTCTAGGAAAGAGTATGTCAAAATTGAGTATTCCATAATATAGCTATTTAAAATGCCACAAAACCACGTATCCACCATGTGAGTCCAAATCATATCATCCACTCTAGGCTGCATCATTGGTTCCGTTGCCTTTTTTTTCCTGTCATCCATTCTAGGTTGCATCGTTGATGTGTTCCGCATGCCATCTTCCAAAAATAGATCCTCATGCCAAAAATCAGCTAAGTCCTGAAATATGAACTTTCCTTCCATGTGTGGGTCCTTCCTGTCCTTCTATGCCTTTGATTTTGGCCTTCTATCCCGCGTGGATTCCTTGTGTGATTTTAGACAAGTATTATTTGATCAACATGAATCACTCTCATGATGATTTTACTAAAGTACATCTTAAGGCCATTAATGATCATATTGTTAAACATCCCTAAGATCTAGATTTGATTTTACATGTTGCTCGTGAGGAAGCTACTAATTTGGCGGAGCTCACTGCTTTCATGGCCATACCAACTTCTGTTTCCAATCAATCTCTTGCTTCTACTATCTCACATATTTCTACCATTCTTGTTTCTCACAATATTCCTACATATCACTTTACACCACCCTTAGTTTCTCATATACAATAGGTTTCATCACGGTTGGTACTCCAGACTTAACTTTTATTTATCAGACCTTCACGCACAAATTCATAAGTTGCAATAAGGTACTTCTCACACATCTCCATATTTAAATTCCACCTTGTTATTGTATACTCCATTCATACCCACTATCTCCACTTATCCACTTCCTAATAGTTTTTCACCAATAAGCTTCCCATTAATGATGAACATGGTGACCTGCAGAGCATATTATTAGAGCCTTTCATGTAGCTTGCCTTGATTTTTCTGATGATCATGTTATTTTGGCTAAACTATTTCCCCGTAGTCTCCATGATTATGTGAGTTGTTGGTTTTATGACCTACCTATTCATTTGGTAACTTCATTCGTGCATCTGGCCGATGCCTTTCTTACTCTTTTCTCCATAAATATTGGCTCCAATATTTCTTACATTCAACTAGCATAAATTAAATAGGGATCTAATGAACACCTAGAAAATTACGTTTTGTGATACAAAAACAATATAGATAAGATGTCAAATGTGCTCATGCAGACTCGAGCTTCAGGATTTGTTCATCAAGATTCTTTTATCACCGCTTCGTAAGAGTATTCTCTTCAATACCTCTCCTTCATTCGACCAACTTTTTCATACTCTTAAGCTTCGTGAAACCAAGCTTCTACCCATAGGTAAGCTTAAATATCGATTAAGCTTTTTCTTACACTCATTTTCCAAACAAGACACCTTTCAATCCATCTACAACTAAGCCAACTCGACACCAAAATTATCACAATACAATCACTACTCCTAAAGAAGTTCATCGCCACCACCTAGGCTTGCGTTTACTAACCTTCCTATGGCCCCACATATCATATTGTAATAAATTCTTGAGATCAATCTTATCATGTTTCCTCCACCACTTGAGCTAGACCCATCATGACCGAAAGGTAGAAATTACAACAAAAATTCGATATGACTATCATAGATGTGTGGGACATTCTACGAATCAATATTTCAAGCTCCTCACAATCATTCAAGATCTTATTGATAATAACAAGCTTGAGTTTCTGGAACCTACAAACTCGCACTAGTCAATGAAAAGGGTAAACTCAAATTATTTAATAACTAGTCCCAACAACATAACAATAAAGCATCTGAATCTTCCACTAATCACACATATCATGCAAATCCTCCTCCTGCATTAGGGGATCTTGATTTTTAGTTCCACATATTGACTCTTTGCCACCGATCATCTCCTTCTCCGATCATGATTATCATGTGAATTTCACATCTAATCATTTACATATCAATGCATCCATTGGCTCGATCTCCATCAATAATACTAAGGTTGACCAATCATGGCCCATTAGTGCACACTCTATTCCTCTTCTTAAGGTTATCGATTACTTGTTATGTTGTGGAGCCTTTTTTCATGTGTGGAAGTGTTGAAGACTCAGTACACTAAAAGTATTGTACACTATCCATAGTTTTCTTGTCGGTAGATAGAAAAATATAAGTACTTGTACACTATCCATAGTGTTGAAGATTATACAATATCAATAATACACAATACACTAAAAGTAATGTACACTATCCATAATGTTGAAGATTATACACTAAAAAAACTATACACTATCTTTATATTTTGTTGTCTAGAAAAGGGAACAAATCCTCGAGCATGACAGACGTGGAATGTGATTTACTAGATAGGAAGGCACTTGGGACAATCTAGGTATGTCTTGCATCTTCGTATTATTTAATGTTTCAAAGGAAAAGACTACAAAATAACTTATGGATGCATTAGGGAAGTTGTATGAAAAACCCTCTTCCTCTAACAAAATATTTTTAATAAAAAAATTGTTTAATATGAAAATGTCTCGAGAATGGTTCAAGAGTTGACCATTTAAATGATTTTAATAAGTTTGTAAATATGATAGCTTCGGTTACAATATAATTTTATGAAGAATTTAGGGCTTTATTAATTTTGTGCTCTTTACTCCGAGAGTTGGAATAGCCTAGTAATGATAGTAAGAAATTCATTTCCAACTAAATCAAATTTGAAGTTTGAGGATGTTGTAGGGGTAATTCTAAACAAAGAAATGTGAACAAAAATATCCGAGGAATCTTCTACTTCAGGAATTATTTGATAGTGAAAACTAGAGGGAGAAAAAATAATAGAGGAAGACATGGAAAATTGAAAGATCGGGAAGGTAAACATCCAAAAGTAAGATGGTATGTTGGCACTGTGGAAAGTCTAGGCATGCAAAGGAATGTTAGGAGCTTTGGTATATGAAGAAAAAAAAGGAAGAAAACACAGAGATAAATTTGGCAACGAGTAATGTATGTCAAGATACTTTGATTATTTCTTTGCATAATATTGCTTTGAATCTTGGGTTTTATATTCGGGGCTTCTTTCCATGTTACTCCACATAGGAGTTATTTTTGATTATGTTCAAGGGATTTTGGGCATGTTTTTCTTGGTGATGATGAGCTTTGTAACATATTTGGAAAATGTTCTGTTTAGGATAAGATTCAAAATGGGAATACATGGCTATGGAAGGATGTCGACATGTGCCTTCATTAAGATGAAATTTGATATCGATAGGGAAGTTGGGAAGTGATGGTTGTCACTTATGATATTTATAGCAAGAAATATTGGAAGGTTACCAAGTGTGATTTTTTGGTGGCAAGAGGTAATAAGGTTGAAACCTTATATTTAACCACTTGATAGCACTAATGTTTGTAATCTTGCGGCTTCGTAAGAAAATACAACATTGTGGCACTATAGGCTTGGTTATATAAGCCATAAGGGCATGGAGATCATAAAGAAGGATTTTTCTTGATATAAAAAAATAGGTTTGGAGTTTTGTGAGGACTGTATAGATGTGAAAAAGAAGTAAGTAAGGTTTCTCAATGTCATACCTATGAAGAAAGAGAGTAAGTTGGAGCTGGTACATTCTGATGTGTGGGGGCCGACTCAAGTATCATCTCTTGGGGGTTCAAATTATTATGTTACTTTTATTGATGATGCAACACTGAAAGTTTGGGTATATTGTATTAGAAATAAATCTAATGTATTTGACACTTTTGTTAAATGGAAATCCTTGGTAGATAATGAAACAGGTCTTAAGCTAAAATGTTTCAAATCGATAATAGAGGGGAGTATTAGATCAATGAGTTTGATGATTATTTTTCTAAGAATGGAATCCCCGGAAAAAGAAGGTTCCAGAAATCCACAACAGAATGGGGTGTCAGAAAGGATGAACAAGACAATAATGGAATGTGATAGGAGCAAGATGTTACATGTAGAACCGCCTCTTTCTTTTTGGGCGTAAGCTATGAAAATAACTATGTACTTGATAAACAAAGGACCCTTAAGTGCCTTGGATGGAGGCATACCGAGGAGGCTTGGTATGGTAAGAAAGTTGATTACTCATTTCTTAGAGTCTTTGGATGTGAGGTGTTTGTTCATATTGACAAGGATGATAGGACCAAGCTAGAGGCTAAATCATAAAAATTCCCTTTCATTGGTTATGATGGTGATGAATTTGAATATAAATGTTGGAATATTAAGGACAATAAAATCATTCAATTTAGGGATGTGGTCTTTAATGATAAATTTATGTATAAGCAATAGTTGTAGGAAAACATGGAAGAATCCATGAAATAATATGTAGTGGTAGAGGATCTTTCGGATGGGAAAGTGACACATGAATCAGCCTTCAGAACCTTCTCAACAGGAACCCCAAACTCCTATATTGAGGAGGTATTCTAGGGTAAGAAGAGAATCAATGTTTTTCTCCTTCTCTTTATTATTTATTACTCACCGACAGTAGAGAGACAAAGATCTTTTATGAAGCAATGCAGATATATTCTAGGAAGAAGTGGGAGAAAGGCATGGATGAGGAACATTAGGCTCTCATGGAGAACCATACTCGAGGACTTGGTGAAGCTACCGAAGGTAAAAGAGCATTGCAGAACAAGTGGGTGTACAAAGTTAAAAAGGAAGGAGGTAAGAAAAGATACAAGGCCCGGTTTGTGGTCAAGGGGTTTGCATTAAAAAAGGTATATATTTTGATGAGATTTTTTCTCCTCTAGTAAAAATGGCTTCTATTAGAACTATTATTTAAATAGTGAAAGCAAAAGACTTCCACTTATAGTAGCAATATGTAAAGACTACATTTATCCATGGTGATTTGGAGGAGGATCTATATATGCAGCATCGAGGGGCTATGAGGTCAAAGGTAAAGAGGAGATGGTGTGCAAACTAATAAAGATCTTGTATGCCCCAAACAAGCTCCACGTCAATGGTCTAAGAAATTTGATAGCTTCATGATGGAGCAAGGTTATATTAGATTCCATTATGATCATTGCATGTATACAAAGAAATTTTAGGATGGAAGTTATATTATCCTATGTCTATATATGGATGACACATTGGTTGCAGGAAAAACATGCATGAAATAAAAGTACTTAAGAAGAAGCTAAGTGATTGCTTTGATATGAAGGATTTGGGAACAGCCAAAAAATCTTTGGCATGAAAATATCTAGAGATAGTAAGGAAAGAAAGCTAACTTTATCTCGGAAGAGTACATTATGAAGGTCTTGGAGATGTTTAATATGCAGGATGCTAAATCTGGTTGGGATTCTTTTGGCGAGGCCATTTTAAGTTATCAAAGGAGATGTATCCCAAGATAGAGTAGGAGAGAAACCAGATGTCCAAGGTAATCTGTTGAGGTCAAATCGTAGCACCCCCGAATGTCCGCAACATGATGGGTTGAGACTCTCAGTACGATTGCATAATATGGAGCTTTTCCCAAGTGTGGGACCTTGCGAAATTGGAAAAGCTCTCCGGATGAAGGCCGGTTCCTATTCCTCTGTTCAGATGCACGCGTAGAAAATGTAGAGGGTTTACTAAAAACCTAATCTAACTTGCCAAGGAGACAGGGTAAGAAAATGCATAAAATAAAACCTAAACTAACAGAGGTGATGCACCGAGGAATGAAGAACATATGTCTTGCTCTGCCAAAACACAGATCATTAAAATGCAATGCAAGATCATGCATGATAGCTGTGTTCACAAAGGTGAAATATTAGGAGGATGTAAATGAACACGAGAGAGGGTTGAGAATCATCCACATTCGGACATTAATTTTCTCCAAATATTGATACAACACACTGCAAAATGCCAAGAGGCAAGGTTGCATTACAGTTTCAAATGGGAGGTTTTTTCTCCACAAGTTCACCTGCCAAAGAGAAGAAGGGAGGGGCAAAACAAGAATGTCCAACCTTTAGAAAGAAGCCCCTCCTTACAATTTATAGGAAGAATGAGAGAGAAAAGAGAGAGGAATTCCAAAACTACCCCAACCACCTCTAGGTTGCATTTAATTCATCTCATTATGATGGTAGGTGAGAACCCCAGCGAACCCAAAAGTGGCGAACTGTATTTTGAATTTTTAAGAATTTTTTCTCACCCAATTAAATATATCTAGTCATAGTTGGATAGAGGACCTTGTAAGCTTTCCGAAAATTCCAACCTTGCATGAATCCGAGCTCCCAGTCAAAAGTTATGGCCGTCTGAATATCTGCGCCAGGGTCTGCTTCCTGTCAGTGCTCAAAATGTTGCGCCTCCTGAAGGTGCGCCATAGGCACATCCATGTGTGTGT
This sequence comes from Taxus wallichiana var. yunnanensis, assembly GCA_018340775.1. Lineage (NCBI taxonomy): Eukaryota > Viridiplantae > Streptophyta > Pinopsida > Cupressales > Taxaceae > Taxus > Taxus wallichiana. The sequence goes on from CM031238.1 coordinate 725,220,835, forward strand.
CGACATCCTCTTCCATGTGCCAAGGGTGCATCCTTTACCCTATCAACACTCCGTGTCGTGCACCATTTCTGTGCGCCAAGGGCGCATCCTTTTCTCTGTCGACACTCCGTGTCGTGCGCCATTTCTATGCGCCAAGGGCGCATCCTTTTCTCTGTCGACACTCCGTGTCGTGCGCCATTTCTGTGCGCCAAGGGCACATCCTTTTCTCTATCGACACTCCGTGTCGTGCGCCATTTCTGTGCACCAAGGGGATAAATGTTAGGGATTTGAGCTTCTTTGATTTCTATAATCTTCTGCTTGTCTATATCTACCTGGGGGAAGATATATACAACAAGATAACTTACTTATCGGTGGTTGACAATTTTATGTATGCCATGGTGTGCACTAGGCTTGATATTTCCCATGCGGTGGGAGCTTTGAGTAGATTTATGAGTGATCCGGTAAAAATCACTAACATGTAGTAAATTGGATCCTTCGGTACTCGAGAGGGACCATGCGGATAAATTTTGTTTATAGTGGATCGAGACACCACTTTGCGTGGTTATTTAGATTTAGATATGGTTGGAGATGTAGAGAACAAAAGGAGAGTAACGAGTTATATTTTTATTGTAGGTGGGAAATCAATGAGCTGGATTTCATGAATACAAAAGCTTGTGGCTTTGTTAACCATAGAGACCGAGTATGTTACTTTCACAGAGAAAATCAAAGAAATTATTTGGTTACAACAATTGTTTGAGGAGTTGGAACATAAGTAGGAGGAAGGGAATATGCATAGTGATAGTTAGAGTGCTATACACCTAGCTAAGAACTCTTCTTTCCACTCTCGGATGAAGCATATACATATTAGGTACCATTTAATTAGGAAAACTTTGGAGGAAGAAAAGTTGAAGCTGGAGAATATTCATACTAGTCAGAATCCTGCAAACATGATGACTAAGGTGGTCACAAGGGAGAAAATGAAGCTGTGTTCAACTTTGGTTGGTCTTCATGGACAACAATGAAGGGTTGAGAAGCTTTCTTAGAGGAAAACTAGTCTCCAAGTGGGAGATTGTTATGTTGTGGAGCCTATTTTCATGTGTGGAAGTGTTGAATACTATACACTATTTTTTTTTAGTATTGAAAATTGTGCATGATATTTCGGGAAACATACTCTTCTCATATGAGTATGATTTTGACCCATAGGTTTATGGGAATCTTTTGTCCCTAGATTTTGCTACCCACGGTATTGTAAAACTTCTTATGCGGTTTCTATTTATGTGATTTTGTGCATATGGTAGGGTTGATGTTACATTGTAGATGTGTGTGAATTTGGGTGTGAATTCAAGAGATTTTGTTGAGCACAACTCCAAACAAATCTGGGTATTGTATTGAGAGAGAGGTGACTTGTAATAAAATATGAGCAAGTGATTCTTGGTGGATGTATCCCAAATTGGGTGAACCATGTTAAATATTGTCTCTATATTGTGTTCTTTTATTTTCTGCACTTTTATTTCAGATATGTAATATTTTCTACATATTAGTTTATACTATTGCGATTATGTGTGGGATTCTTCCACATATTTTATCCCTTATTTCCTAACATTACCCTCTATCACAAATTGAATATCCTTTGGTGTCATCAAACCGCACGTTACAGCTTGGTCCTCTTACTATGCTTGTGCCTTTCCTTGTTAGAAACACAAAATTGACGGGTGCGACATGCTTCTTGGTCTCAATTAGATTCGTAGGTCTCAATCTGCCATCTATATGAAACACTTGTGGCTCAAATTTATTCACAAAAATCAGGTTATTTCTATTGACATTTTCCCCCATCTACTCCATGGTCGTTATCTCCTCACACATTAGTTAAAACACCATCTACTTCATCTATCACACCACACTCTATGTTACTCAAAGTGCAATCCACTCATAGTTCACAAACTCACACATTATCTACTCGACCTCACCACTTGGCTTGTCCTACACATAAGTATAAGCCCATTCCTAGGACGGTTACTTCATCTCAACATAGGTTGCCACCTCACTTTATTCCATGAGGATGTCCATTACCTTTGTGCTCAAAATCCCATAGATATCCATCTTCGACACATTTTATTAAGCCACGAAATTCATCATATATTCATTCATTGCATACATATAGAATTCATTCACTTGCAAAATGTCTATTTACTATACAAACACTACTAGAACATGGTCATATGCTTTCACCACAACATGCATCGAATGGAGGACCTTCATCCATCATTGTTATTGGATAGTTCATTCATTCACACATACTTGGGGGCCATAACATTCAAATATCTCCCCGTTCATCTTAAATTCAATGCATATTTCATTTTCACATATTCATTCATCAATATCTTCACATAGGTGTATTAATCTACACTTTAGCGTCGTCATTACTCGATGAAAAACTTTTGTGATTCGGTTCACACTTGACTGTTGAGGGCATACTACACATGAACCCCACACACCACACAATATATACCACACATTGAAACTCTTCATACATCTTACATCATACACTCTACATTCCATCTACATCATTTCGACATTTGCGTATTATACATCACACATCTTACACATCATACACTCATCTATTATCATCACACATACTACATGTTGTTCTACTTTCTGCACTCACTACCCTGTGATGCAATCTAGTTCCTCGGTTCATACTCAACTACTGAGGGTTTACTAATCAAATGGACCTTATCATACTCACATGTTCATCATTTAAATTTATATCACGTGACATTACTAGGTTAGTGATATATGCTATATGCTAAATGGTCACCTATTCCTTCATCTTGTAGTGGTATACACTATAGGATACATCACCACTCCCTCTATTCATCTGGTAGTGATATACGCTTTAGGATACATCATCACTCCTATGCTCATCTTGTCATGATATATGCTTCGGCTATAGGGTCACACACATACTTCATATCTAGGTCATATATCATCATTACATACATACAAATTCATCACAATGCATTAGAAAAAATACACACTATTCGACCATTTCCTAATGATCCACTCTCATTTATGGTTCATTCTTGACTGCTGATGGGGAAAAATAAATTAACCTCACTACATACAACTCCATTCACTCGGGGGAGCACAAATCTTATCATCCATCTTGGATTCCTTTCCATCCATCCATCCATAGCATATTGCATATCTTGGTTGCTTTTACTCTTGCTTGCATTTTCTTGTATATGGTCATCTTGTTACACACACTAGATAGGTTTCTTGTATGTCATTATCTCTACCATACACACATGCACATTCACATATTTCTCTAGTTGTGATCATAGATACAAGTCTCTTACATGCAGCATAGATGCTTGCCTTCTACCACACCTACAATGGTTGTTGAGGGCATCCACATTCATCTCTTACAAGTGTTATTGTTTCATTTTGTACTTAGCACTTTTTCATTACTTGGTTATACACACTTTTGACATACTGGTTATCTTTCTAACATGCTAACGAGTGCTTCATGTGAAGTATTTGTTTGCAGGATTACTTGCTTCCATAACTATCTCGTTGTTTTTACTTACTTGTTTTCTTTTCTATTATATGCGGGGCCTTTCCCATTATTTAGTGTGAAAACCTATTTGTTTGTATGCGCAGCACTATGGCCTTATGTGACTTGCGACATCATGAGTGGTGTCCCATGTTTGTAACCCACCTTAATGGTATATGATTATCTTATTACGTGTTTACTTACTTTCTAACTTCTATATTATCTATGTAGCATACACTTGTCTTATACATGCATGCTTGTTCATACTAACACTTGTTTTCTATCCACTTGTTTGTGTGCACCTTGGTTTCTAACAAACACATTCCCTTCCCCCTGCAGGGCACAATTTATGCGGTTGGTCCTCTTTTAGGGCCACATCCTCCTATATGCGACGTCCCATGCTCCCCCAAAGAGGGGGCATAATTTGGGGTTTTACACACTATTCAATGCTCTCTATCGGTACATTTCAGTTCATTTTCCATCCTTGACATTGTGGGTTATACAACGAGTGGGTTTAGACTAGTTTATGAACCACGTACACAACAGATTTTACAAAACATATTGTCCTTAGAATTTTGGGGAACAATTATAGGTTAGAGTATACAATGTATTCCTCTCTACACTACTTCAGCCCAGGTGGCGTGGGTCACCCAAAAACTAGGTAGTATATATATCTCTTCATACAATATTGGGAATAAGTTACAGGTTGGAGAATAATGCTGCTTTCTCCCTACACTTCCTCGGCTAGGGTGGTGTGAGATCGCCCAAAAAAATCACTTCACGGGATATCCTCTCTATACCCTTTCTCTCATCACGGATCAAGTGCACATGTTCCTTTTACCTTTTTCATACTTCTATTTCATTCTTTTCATTACTATATACATGTGTTTTTACATACATATACATGCGTATTTGAATACTTGATCATCTTCTCCTTGTAGGTTCGACCATATGAGAAGTAAAAAGTCAACAATAACAATGACATTTTGTGCAAACACATACCCTATACTAACATGCAGGTACATCACACACATCGACAACCACACACGTGTTTCTACCCTAGGTTCACTCTCATCACTTTTTACTCTTTTACATCTTTAGTCTCCATGCTCCATCTTTTTTTCACTCCACAATTTGTCTAGTCCTTCGACATGCTTTCTACATCACTCTACATGGACATCAGGTACACATCTCTATATACTTTATGTTACCAAACATTCTCGCTCACCAACATAAAGTGGGGGAAATGTAGACAAAAAATCACACACTTTGGGTATTATTTATTCTTAGTCTCATACTACTATTCATATGGTTTTTGAGTGAAGAAAGTACTAATTAACCCATGTCCTTTGGCCATTTTACTTTTCTTTCTGTCGTCACTACCACCTTCAACACATACTTTCCCAAAGATATTTTTGTTGTTTGACATCATTCTACCTATGACTGGGTGCCCTGTGTCACGGTCCCATTCGAGGAACCTTGAGCCTTTTCTTTATTTACCTCCATCTTTTGGGCACTTTGTAGCCATTTGGGCTTTTCATATTTTTAGTGGTTTCCCTTTTCGGTGGTTAATTGTGAAATTAGAACAAGAGAACCATATAAATATAACGTTATGATATTATAATGAGGGACCAAACACTAGGCACTACTACCATCACCTAAGGTTATATCCATCAAATACTCCATTTGCATCCATCTAGCTCCATCATAAGGGATAAGGCTAGTTCATCTACATCACACTGCATAGGAGGGAAGTTTATTCTATTCCATCCACCATTTATTAAATTTATACATCTGGTTAAATCTTGTTACTTCACAAAGTTGGAATGACACAAGAGCACCTAGGGCACGAATTTCACACACACACACACGAACTACATCGGGTATAAGATGTAGTGCAACACTCAGTTAGTAAGTCCACCATTGTTTCCACCGAGGAAAGTCCAACCCCTTCATTTGTAATTTTTTTAATTTTTTGATGCTTGGATTGGGGTTTTATAGGTCTCCTCTTCATCACCGACTACCAAAATCATCCGACACGGTCTGCAACGATATATACACGACATGCAACGACAACCTTAGAACATCTAACGACCATGTAGTTTTGGTTTCGGACCTTCTACATAGACTAAGGCACCAAGATCTTAGATTAGGGTGCCCCGGTGTGCCCTTATCCTTCCCTGAGCACCCCATTTCTTAGAAAACTCAGATTTATCCTTTTACGAGCGCTCGGATGGTCATTCCCGTATTCTATTTATTCAATCATCTCTGCGACACGGTCTCGAAGCATCGTTGAATCAACTAATCTCTTTCTAACTCTCCTTACACATCAGGGGTTTTACATTTATAATTTCTTAGTTGCTTGGGTCACTTTATTTATTTATTTAGCCATATATTGTCGTGAAAATGTGTAACAGGAAATTAATAATTTTCGAGCATGACAAATATACCCTTATGTTGAAATTTTCACGTTCTATCATTCCTAGGCACCCCAGGTCAAATCCATCAGGTCTCGTCACCCCCTATTTGATGTAAAATTGTTCCCTTATGTTATTTAGAAAAGTCAATTTAATCCCCTAGGTGATTTTAGGAATTTCTGAAAAGATGCTATCTTCTGGTAGTTTTGGAAAGGGCTATCGTTGGCCTTCCTTCCTAGGATGGATCAACCCCCCTAGAGTGGAACAAAAGGGAAAAATTAAACATGGAGGTGGATTTAATACCTTAAAAATCATGTAAATTATTTTGGAAGGTTTGGGGAAGTTTTGAAAGACTTGGAGCAGTCTGAATAAAAAATAGGGTGAACATAAGCCTAGCAGCGACACATGCCTAAAAATAACTAATGAGCTTCAAAAGAAGATTCTAGGAGCTCAATATGGAGATAGGAGTAAAATAAAACATCACTAGAAATAGGATTCCAAGCCCTACATGATGGTGAAATCATAGTTTTCACAACACTTTGGCGCATCAGATTTGCAGGCAGTTTTTCTCAGACACATGTGGAGTACCAAATCACAATTCCTATTTTTAAGGGATAAAATGGATGAATCAAGACATGATATCCACACCATTGGATTAAAAATTCCATTTCTAGTCAAGATCATATAAAATGTTTCTAAAAAGTCCATCGGGAGCTCAAGATATCATCATCACAAGTCACCCTCTTGGAGCGTGTTCGGGACTTAGCCAAATTTTGAGAGGACACATGTCAGCTCCAGGAGCCTGGTGGGATTTTATGTCCCTGAAGTCCCTGAGGTCAGGTACATAAACCTTGGAAAAATGTTCCCAGCCCCCATGTGACCTCTAGGACCCTCATGTGACCTTGATTTGACAGTTCATCCCTAAGTGCATTTTTGGAGCTCAAATTCCCTGCCGTTGGATCAAGGACATGTATCGTCCTCTTTCTCACCATGGAATTTGATGTCCCTAACTTCCTTGAGGTTAGAGAAATCAAGTAAAAAAAATGTTCCCAACTCCAACTCCAAAATTTGAAATTTTTTATAACTGTTTGGTGCTTCTTTGCTTGCTTCTCACTGTAGAAGAAAAGTTGTAGAGAACACCAGTCCACCACTCCACCATTGCCAAAGCTCAAAAAAGCTCCATCACAACACATTATCCTTCAATCCATGATGGAACACAGGTCATAGAAGGAATATTGATCAAACCAATAAGAAAGAATGAAGAACAGAGGAAAAGAAGTCTGAAAACTCCATTGCCATAAAACCAAGAATCGAACATATCTTGCAAACCGTTGCACGGATTGAAAAACCATTTGTTGCTGAGTTATTATCTCTTGAAGGCCATTAAAAATCATATTAAAACCTCTAATTTTCAGAAATTAATTCTCATAGAGAAGAAATTTCACTTCCGGCTCCACGAAGAACAAAGTTCAATTTCCCATCAAACCGTTGTCGGATTGAAGTAAAATTTCGCGTGAAGCACCAGAAGCAAAAACCTATCGCAATGGAATTTATTTCATCACAAATGGAAAAAAATCAGACCTAAAAATTTCAAGCTCCATTAATGGCCACCATGACACAATAATGGAAAAAATCAGCGAGCTACCTCTCCACTTCTCAGGGTTCCAGTGGGTGAAATCACCCGAAAATTGGAGGAAATGATCGTTGAAAAATATAGTTTCGCGTGAACTAGTTTTGCGCCATGAAGTCCCTATTTTTTAGGGATATGGAGGGCTGTGTTTTTATCAGAATTCTTCCCTCTTTGAATAAATTTTCAAATTCCCAAATATCCGGTGGGCGAAATCATCCAAAATTCGAGGAAGGGTCTCTAAAAAATCTAGTTTCTCTCAAACTAGTTTTTGCACGATGAAGTTTCCAGTTTCTTGAGATATGAAGGAATGAATTTTTATCAGTATTCTACCCTGGTAGCTCCATACCCGAAGCTCTTACAAGACATAAATTTCCATTTTTCATTTCTGAGCTTTTTGGAAAGCGAATCATGATGAAAATTGGAGCATGAGTTCGTGACGAAGATTCAAATCCAAAAACATTGTTCTGTCACAAACAGAGGTCATTTTCACCACTTACTAAAAATAACATATGTTATATTTCCTTGCATGCTATAAATGATGAGTCCCACTGAATTGCAAGTTCTGTCACTCAGGACAATCAGAAAAGGGGTAAAATGAAAAGTAAGACAAAACAAATTCTTCCCAAAATAGCAGGTCCCCAAATAACAACCTGCTAAAAATAGAAATATCTCAGTAAAAAAAGAGGTTGGAATATGGTAGATAGTTCAAAAGGTGAAACTGGAACAAGACAGGTGATATGTCTTAGAATAGCAGAGCATAGGCTCATATTCTAAAAATAGAAAGTTTTCATTTTAGAGTGGAAAGTTACATATGACTTCGTTTTCACTCACCTTACTAATTTTTGGACTCCCTTTTAGATAATGAGATGGTTTCATGAGTTGAAAAGGAGGAATGAGAACTTCACGGAGGTCCTAGAAGCATCATCTTGAGAGCGATGGTTTACAAAAGCAAAGTAAGGCATCGTAAGGCACATCATCCAAATTCATCTTCATCACTTAAGGAACCGAGTGATCCAAAGTGAATTGGTCAGAATGATTTCAATGAGTCAAAGGGTTCATCAACCATGTTTTAAGGAGGGTCATCATGGGAATCATATGTTTTCATCTCAAGTTTTCAATGGTAAACATCATAACAATGTTTCTAGACACTCATTCTATGGTCCAGGATGTCCATGCATCATAGAGTTTGTGGTCATCACTAGATTGGGAAAATGATTCAAAGTTATTCAAGGGAGAAATCTTCATTAGTGTATAAGATCACCAGTGGAATAAATCCTTGCTCAAATTTCATGGTTGCATCAAGGCATTCAAAGCATTTCATCACGAGGAGTGTTTTCCCCTCCATCCCTTCCCTCTCCCTCTCTTTCCCTCTCTACTTTCTCTCTCCGTTCTAATTCTTCATTATGTGTCATCATTGTATTTCATCCTATTCACTTAAGTGACCCATTTTAATTGTAAAAAGTATCTTCTCAAAATTATAAGAGAAATACTTAATTCATGGAAAACGAAAGGTCACGAGTGGAATATGGAAATGAAGAGTCATGTGAGGGAGGTGAAAGGTCAATTCAGATTGCTATAAATTGTAATGAGATCTTCATTCCAAGGGGTTCTTCTAATTCTGAAATTCTTCTAGCTGGTTGTATTCTTGTAAGTTCATGAGAGAGATTTTGCTCCGTCATGAGTGAAAATAGTTAGCCATTTTTCCCCTATTCTCAATGTCTTCCATTCTAAAACTATGTATAATTTATGTTTGAGCATCAATACAAGAAGAGGGATTTTCAAGCCTTTTTGACTATGGTTTTTACTGATACTTTGTGTTCATTAAATTCTAATTGGTCTGGTTGTTGTTTACAATATTGTTTCTTCCTAACTTTAGTGCATGTGATGAAACTTCTAACTAGTGTGTGCAAGAATCTGATTTTCTACCTGCAACATTAGTTCCCCTACCTCTTTTCTCACTCCCCTTTCCCACTCTTCAGACAAATTCTCCCCTAGCAAGATATTGCTAGCTTTTCTGCAAGGTCAGTGGAGTGCCCTTGTTGGATCCCCGGACACAGGCCACCAGGAAAATCCACCTTTACTCATGCATGCATATACGAAAGATGCACCGGTTAAGTAGAGGGACTTATATTCCCAGAGCATTGGCAAGAAATCCACAAGTTTTTCCACCTGAAAATTTTTCTCGCCAACACCATCATTTACTACTTTTCATAACATCTGATTAAGCTTGAATAGATCATTTCCTTTCCATTTTAGTTTAGTCGGATACCATGGGTGTCCCATGTTTTTGGATTAGTACATATTTTACATGTATGCACTTTCTTGTCGACTATGGCACATTGTGCCTTCTACTGAGATTGTCTTATAACACCATGGATGCCCCATGTTTGTGGTTCCATGCCTACATATGATTATGATTTGACAACATACGCGCTACTTGATTATACAATGTTGTTTTTATTACTCTATTATTACTAGCTTACTTTGATGATTAGACTATTATTTTTTTACTATGAATTTTGACAGTTTATTATTCTAATTCTATACTTATTTTACTATGGAGTAGGACATGATTGCTATTATTCTCTATTATTAATAGTTTCTTTACACATGTATTCTTTTTTATTTCTTGTTGCATGTTGCTTTGTCTACATGCCATGTTTTCCACCATGTATAACCCCTTTACGGTACATATTCTCACATGTGGCCACAACTTTAACCTATTATGTAATCCTATAAAGATTATTAGACATATGGTACATGGGTACACATCTATTATTTTTTTGTTGCATTCTCAAATGTTATATCACATATGCCTAAAAAGAGGGAAAATTCCATAGGATATTTCTACAACTACATATAGATTACAAGATATAGGAAGATAATTTCATGGGGCTTAGATCCTCATAAAAGGTCATAAATACTAAAATTTTGTAGAATTATAAAAAGTTCAAAATCGTATATCATAGTTAGGATTGTGGTATGGTCTTGACCATTTCATACATTCCTAGAAAAAGGGTAGTTTCATTCAATTATTCAATTTCTACTAGTTTCTTATAAGATTTATTCATAATTACATATACAATAATTCATTCCTTATTTACAATACTATTTAGATTTAGTTGCAAAATCAGGTATGAGGGCATGAACCTCCTTCTCCCCTTAAAATTTTCAAAATTCCATCTGAAAAAATTAGTTATAGTAGCACTATATGGGGGCATGGTAATGTCGATTTGTTCTAAGGTATGATTTTTCAAGTTGAAGTAAGTAGGTCCTATTCCATTTACAATGATTTGGTCCATGGGTTTAGTGGAAATCACCAAAGCAACACTAAGAACTTCCTAGAGTTCCCTTTCCTCATCTCTCACTAGATTCCCAAATAAGAAAATCATGTAAGAAAAATGTGAGCTTTGTAGACTACTCTTATCTCCTCTCTCATCAAATCTTCAAATGGGGAAGGTGTCGAAGTACATGGGTTCTTCAGATTCTAAATCCTTCTTCTTCTCTACTATATCTTATGGCATAACATTGGGAGACTGATCAACCCTAATCCTCATACATCTCCGTAAGAAAATTTACACTCTCCAAGGAACGAAAACAACGAGATCTCCTCCCTTCACAAAATAAACATATTATTGTATCCATATTTTACATATCATTTGCATACTTTTTACAATGTTCAAAGTTACAAACATCATCTTTTTTTTGAGTTAGATTTCAGTTTCTATCATAGAAATTGACTACACTCTATGTTACAAGTTTCATCATATAGTGAGCTACCTCCAAAACATCATGAATTCCCTTCAAGAAAAGAAAAGTGTGTGTACACACTTAGGTATGTTTTTCCTTTAAATATGTGATTTAACTAAAATTAAATCTTAAGTCGAGAACTGGTGATCGATTATATATTAGAAACTAACAATATACAATATGTAATTACAAGCAAGTACAACCAACACAAGGATGAGAATGACTTAGCTGATATATCGATGTTTTTACTAAATCTAGGTTGGGATGATGGTAGAATAGGCTCAATATGGACAATGCATTATTCATATGAGAGATAATGATCTACATGCATGCAGAAATAAGTGCATAGAAGGGAAAAAAACCACCTTGGGTGCTAGTGTTTGAACTGGGTGCTAGTGTTTGAACTAGGTGCTAGTGCCCTAGAAGTGAGTGTGGATATGGTTCTTTCAGGGTATGTCAATGTCACCTTCACTTACTTTGTGTCATATCCACTTCACCGTGGGGTTTCTGTCACATATGTACCTAAAAACAAACCCTAACTACCTACATAAGGCTCAAGAACACGTTATATGAAATAAAATACACATATGCTTGAATTAGAGTGACCTCAATGGTCACCCCAATGTGATCATCACCAAGCGTTGCACTAAATTTAAGACTCAATGTAGTTTTGGTGTGTGCATGTGCATGTGCATGTGCACGTGCACGTGCTCGTGTGTGTGTGTGTGTGCATGTGTGTGTGCGCATGTGTGTGTGCGTGTGCGTGCGTGTGTGTGTGTGTGTGTGTGTGTGTGTGTGTGTGTGTGCATGTCTGTGCACACGCATGTGTGTGTGTGCGTGTGCATGTGTGTGTGTGCGTGCGCGTGCGCGCGTGCGTGTGTGTGTGTACGTGTGTGCACATGTGTGTAATAAAATTGTGTCCCTTGAAGCTAGGTTTCCCTTGAGTAAGATGCACCAAGATTGTGGGCTAAAATTATTTTTCCCCAAAATCATGTGTGTGATGGAATTCAAAAATTTCCCTTCCTATGCAGTGAATAATGTACCCCAAATGTAGTCCTCGAGTGTTCTGTTTGCCCAAGTAGTAGATAGAAAATAATGACCCCATTGCCCCTTAGAGTAGTTATATCTTGTGTATTTATATAATTCCTTATTGGGTACAAAAAGATAAACCCAAACATGAAATAGAAATTAGAAAATATTTAGAATCAAACACCAATTGGTAAATAAAAATATAAGAAAGATTAGACAAAAGTGCTGGAAGGGACACTGTGCCTAGTTACTAGTGTCCTTATTGGGTGCTACTTGTTCTTAAGACCACAAAAGAAAACCAAACCATTGATAGAGATAGGGATCCCTATGACACAAACAAAATATGTAAACTATATAAAACATAATATAATGTTACAATCAATATTAATAAAATGACTAGGAGATGTGTCACTAGTGTCTAATCTTTCACGTAGGAATTATGCATATAACAACACACAAGAGCTATAATGTAATAGTAATAAGTTCATAATTTTGCGTCTACATTTTCACCCCTTATGCTATTTGGATGGAATTCATAGTGTAAAGGATATAATAAAAGTGTACCCGTAAAGGGTTGAATAAGATGTCGCTGAAGGCATGTCAAAAGTAAGAATTTCAACGTAGTGAACCATGGATCATCGTTCGACACATGTGTATTGCAGAGTAAGTCTATCATCACAAAATGAGTAATCAGATAGAAACATGCCATGATGATGTAGAAAATTTTAAACCTTGGAGAGTGTAGGAGGGTTCATGAGTGATCAATTCCCTAACCGATGTGAATACTCTTAGGATTTGGGCATCCTGATTCATCCCATGATTGGTAAAAGATAGAATGATGGTATATAGTGTGATTGCACATGTTGTCTTGGATATTTAGTTGGTTTACACTAGAAGGGGTGATAGGATGAACCTTATTTTTTTCCGCCTTTAGATGAAAAGGTGAGAGGAGAATCGTTGAACCATGAGCCAAAAGAAAATATGAAGATTGCCAAGATGTGAATAAAAATATGTATATTAGGATATAGAGGTATGAGCTAATCATAAGAAAAGTGTGTAATAAAGTATAGAAAGGTACTCAAGTAAATGTTCAAAATAGTAGGAACAAAAACCAGGATTCTAATGCCATCGATGGTGTTGAAAAAGGATGAACGATGCTCCGGATATGGGTTGAAGCTGTGTCGATATATTGGTTGTCATAGGAGGAACTATATGACCTCAAGAATTGTGTTGGCAATAGAAATTACTATATATAGTAAGTAGGAAAAAGTGAATAATACTTTCATTTATAAATTGAGTGATAGAAAATTGAGCTCGGATTGCAACCATGCCACGAGCACAAGAGGTGATCTTGATGATATTCGAGAGGGTTATGGAGGCTATATTGATGCAAATAACATATCAATCGGAAAATAGTTCTTTGTGAAGATATAGTAACTTGTAGTATAATAATTTTGGCAATTTTTAGCTATTTTTCATTTTTGAGAATCTTGGAATTTCTATCTAGGATGAATCGGGGGGCCTATATTTCCCTTGGAAAGTACCACTAGGTTCAGTGCTTCTTGTTGAGTATTAGGAAGTAGTTTTGGGATCTGGATGTTTATGTCCTTAGTGTGCTAATGCTTTTAATATTACTTTCAAGAATTATTTTTCTTGTATGATACTCTAATGCATGGCTTTCATTCTTGTGAGTTTCACATAGGGATACATTTGACCATATTGCTATGGTTGGGCATGGAAGAGGATGAGTGATATTTGCTAGATTAGGCTAGGTTATGACACGTGACTAGATTGGGTGAGGTTCCCCATAACATGCACTTGATCACATTATTTTGTGAGAGATGGTGTGCTGACACATGGACCTTTTAGCTCCATATGGGAGAGATGATAGTAACCCTAGAGTATATTTATAACATCATGCAATTTCAAGTTGTAGGGGAGCATGTGTAGGCTATGATCCCAGGGGATACACAATAACAAATGAGATCAATTACACGGTACTTCATAGGTTCTTGTGTAAACATAGAGTTGTTAGTGACCACAGATGATATAGTGAGATCAGTTGTTTCACGTTTTTGGAAATTTACTACAATTGTTTTAGCTTATTTTTGGCAGTGGATGGAGTTAGAGTATCCATATTTTATCGGATGCATGAGATATGTGAGAGCATTGAGCAACATGGAACCCAATATGCATGGAGTCGGTGTGTATTGGCACATCTATACAAATACCTTTATATATTTACACAGGAGGATCATGGAGTTGGTATTGGTGTGATAACATTATTACATATATGGGCATATGAGAACATTATAGTAGTGAGGCACCTTAGTGGGCCATGAGTGGATTGAGCATGACTATAAATTTTTACAACTAGGTGGGTTTTAAAGTGTCGGTTGGTTGATACTACAATATGTGTATTGATTCTAGATAAGATGGTCCCAGCTTTTATTATATGGAGGCCGTATAGGGACTATGGTGGATATGAAGAGGACTTGGTAGAGTTGCATTGTATATGCCGATGATGTGGTTGGAGGATATGTTTCCAGGAGTGTTTAATCTCTTTAAACGTGAGTAGGTGTCATGAAAGTTTGGGATTGCTCAAGATATGCCCCAGAGCCATACATATGACATCAGTTGATTCATGCGGAGAGGAGAGAAGGAGTGAGGCCAAATTCCACAAAATCCCAATTACTCCCAACATTTACAAATGAGGTGGATCTTGACATAAATACCGATCCGGGTGGATGATGCGGGGTGCACATCAACCTATAATCAGCGGTGGTGTGAGCATCATGGGTGCTATTATTTCTAGTAGTGGTGGATGGAGTAGGAGAGGTATAAGAGATACCCACAATAGGAGGAGAGGGAGTAGGAGATGAGGGACCTACCGCCAAGGGTGACGTGATAGTGGAGGCTATGGCACAATGTAATTATTACATAATATGATTTATTCTTTGGATAATAGCATGATAATAATGTGCTAATATGATTTATATCTTGCAGGTGATGAGTATTGGAGCTTGATTGCGGATACTTTAGTATGCACATTGAACTACAATGTGCCCATAGATGTGCTTATTATAGGGGGATTGTTGGATAGAGTAGATCACATAGTAGGTGAGAATGCACATCTATTTTATCATGTAGTGGTAGAAACAACCACATGTATGGTGTTGTGAGTAGAGCATGATGAGGAGAGAGTTACAATAACTCATGTAAGGGAGGCCATGGGAGGATTAACCTTAGTGTAAAACATGTTTACATAATATGTAGAGATCCGGGGTTGATACACTCGGATGGTAGCTAAGGTGGAAATGTTATGGACTTGGTTGTAGGAGAAGAGTGCCCGATCATAGAGAATGAGTTTTAGTGGTGACGCCTTGAGTATGAGGGCTCCAATAGTTGCATCTAGTAGTAGAGATGATGATGAGTGATAAATTGTGTAAAGGGAATTACCCCCAACTTTAGATATAAAAATATTTGATATATGAAGAGATCATTTTTGTGTATGATGTCTTGACGTGTACTTTGTATGTGTGAGATTTTAGATTATTTGATTGTATAATGTAGTCTAGTACATTATTGAATATTGTGATATAGTTTTATTTGTGACGATGTCATATAATAGGTTATACATGATGATAGCAGTATAATGATGATAGTGGTATGTATAATTATAATAATGGTATAATGATGAATGCTTGATTTACACACAACATAGATAATAACAATAAGGATGATAACTAGGAAATATTGATCACATGCAAAGTGTGTATGGATGTAAAATTAATGATCACATACATGTGTAGAATAGGCATGAAATAATACAACAAAGAAAAACATATAATATGTAGTGCCCACTTCCCTTTGAAACCTTTTGATACTGATCATGACATTTATTGACTATATAATGAAAACTATTATAGTTTTGATTTAGTATGATGTTAGATGTTAGAGAATGGATTATTGTTGACTCTGATTCATATATGATGCATGATGATTAGTAGGGACATTTTATATATTGATGATGATATACTATTCAACATGGTTATATATTTATGGATGTTGTTAGGACATGTGAAATTTTGGATATATTGAGTAGACCTAAGGAAAATTGAACTAATTTGATGATGATATAGTTGTTGATGAAATTGTAAGTGATATTGTTGATTTTCTTGATGTTGTTGTGATTCATATATATATTGATGACTCTAGAAGTATATTATATTCATTTAGATGTTTGATATGGCCACAAGGCCGAAGGAGGTATTTGTATTTTACAAGTTAAAAATATGACAACAAACATCGGGAGATTAGAGACCAACCACTTTGGAATTCTAGAAGAATTCAACAAGGTCACCATGGAAACGTGTATTTTTGTGTGTGTTTGATTGTGTTAGGGATTGTCATGGG
This sequence comes from Taxus wallichiana var. yunnanensis, assembly GCA_018340775.1. Classification (NCBI taxonomy): domain Eukaryota; kingdom Viridiplantae; phylum Streptophyta; class Pinopsida; order Cupressales; family Taxaceae; genus Taxus; species Taxus wallichiana. The sequence continues at coordinate 725,237,612 of CM031238.1, forward strand.
GGTTCACCTTCAATGTTTACATGTGTTTATTTAGTGGTGCATTGACCCCTTTCATTATTTATTAAATGGTGTGTTAATATTGTGAGTAAACATGTTGTTAAGTTAATTAATTAACATATGTCATAAGAAAGTAATTATTAGAGTTGTTGGCTCTTGTTTTAAATGTTGTAAGGAATGTGTAAGTGATGTGTAAGAGATATGTAAGTTGATTTTGGAGTATGAAACACTCCTCTTCTTTGAAATTCGAATTTTTCCTAGGAGGCTGATTTTGGAGGCTTGTGGGACAAGTTAATATTGTCCCACACCTCTTAAATTTGTTTACCAACCATACCTATGGTTTGGGAGTTAAATTTATGCTTTCATTGTACATTTTTGTAAGTAAAGTTGAATTTTTAATTGCACTTTTCTTACATGTTTTAATTTCAGTCCTTATGGGGTGTGGGCTTGATTTGAGTGTGTAAGTAAAATTGTCATATTATTCACCTACTTATTTATTTTCCTTGGAGATTGAAGTTGACTTATGAGGTGGAGTTGAGGATGTGTGAAGTGGCATCCTAATTAGATCCACCTCATCCTCTTATCTTCCCTCTTCTATTTATTGGAATTCCTTAGCTTGTTTTTAGGTTGCTTCACCTTTGGATATTTCATTTTGGGAGAATTTGTTTTGGCTATTTGAGAGCTCTTGCTTTAGAGAAGTGTGAAGATTGTTAAATGCTTGTGCTTGGTTGATATGTGGATTACTTGCATTGGAATAAAGCTTGTTGTTTGGAACTTGGAACAAATCCATCATGGAGAGGTAGGAGCTTGGATCTTTAAATGCTCCACTTTTATTTATGCAAATGTTATTGTTGTGAATGTTTTGGCATGCTTGTGGGCTGTTGGGTAGATGGCCTAGGAATGGTGTAGGAGAAGACTATGGGGTATATTTTATGGGAGGCATAAGTGTTTTGGGAGGCATAAGTTTAGATGGAGTTGGGATTTTGGTTCCACCTTAAAAATAAATAGCTTGCATTTCTTTACTCGTTATGGGGTGCCGAAGAGGTTGGGGAGGCATAAGGAAATGTGAGGAATAAGGTGTACTTGGGGGAGGCATAAGGGCATGTCATGGTTTTGATATACTATATTTTGGTGGTTTGAAATTAGGTGGTGATACCCATTTTCTCTTTGGGAGGAATAAGTAGCATCCCCCGTAGTTTCTTGCTCCTTTGGCTTGCATGACGAAGCTTGAGTTTTGTTTGTTATGTTTTAATATGGTTGCAAACTACGTTTCGTTTTGGACTATGTTTTTTAATTTGAAATTATTCTTGTGTGTTGTGGAAGCCTTTGTTGCCATGAGTTGAAACACATCTTCTAGTACATTGTGGTTGGGGCTCGGGGACCAATGAAGAAGGATAGATTCTACTTTTCGTTGGATGTCTTGGTTGGGTGGAGAGCGTTGCCTTTCCCCGATTTTGTTGTGATCAAATTGGTGAATGATGGATCTGCATGTTGCTATTCTAGAGAAAAGGAAAAAGTCAGATTTGATAGTCATTGTTGAGATTATTCCTTATTGTAACCTTCTCCCACTTGAAGTGGATGACCTTGTATATTATTGTGATGGAAAGATGTTTTGTATTGACTATGAAAGTTGTAATTTGAAATATGAAAGAGATATACTTTGTTTTCTAATTTTGAAAGAATGTGAAAGAGATTGTATTCTGTATGTTGTATTCAAGGAATGGAAGAAAGAAATTGTAAAGATATCCTTTTGAATCAATAAAATATTGTATTACTTTTCTCAAATGGCATTATTAGGTATTAAAATCTGATTGTTGAATGTATTTTGAAATCTCTGTTGGAAAGATGAAAAGTGAATACGTATGAAGAAATGTTATAATATTCTGTTCTTTTGAAATGTATGACTTGGAAATCAGAATTATATTTTGGCTTTTGAATGCCTTGATTGGAATCAAGTTTAATATGTTAGAGTGTTTTGGAATGAATTCATAGTTGAAGTTGGTAAGTGTAAAAAAATCTATTCGAATTGGATCTTTGTTAGATGTTTTCAAACTGGAAAATGTTTTATCAAAAAATGTTCGGAAACAACCACGAAACCTTAGGAAATGAAATGAAACAATTAAATTGTAGTTGCATGATCAAAACGACTCTAATTAGACCTTAACACTTAAGAAATTATTATAGAATCTTTCAAATTGGGCAAAGGAAAAATTGCAGACATCTTGCTGTACAAAAATTGGTAATTTGGAACTGCAAATCCATCAAACAAATTAACCCTCACAATCCAAACTAAATTTACCCAAGAGAAATCCTCCATTCCTATTTGGCATGTTGAGAGGGAATTAATGGCAAATTTGAACAAAATTGTGTAAGTTAAAAATACCAGTTCACCTGTTTAGTGGCAGAAAAATGTTTTCTCAAAATCGACCCTTAGAAATTTATCCAAATTAAATTTTTAAGGTTCTATACAAAGAGGACATCGAGATATTTCCATAAAGTCCTCGTTTTCCAAAAACTGAGTTCCCTATCAAAAGTTATGGCCTCCAAGTTTTTAGTTCATTTGGCTTCGAAAATAATCTAAGTTTGAAAAAGGAGAACAATTTTCTTCCCACTCCCCTCTTCCGTGCTCGGAAGGAAAAGTTCCTTCCCGTGCCCCTCTTACTCGTGCCCGAAGGAAAAGTTCCTTCCCATGGTCCTCTTCCATGCTCGGGAGGAAAAGTTTCTTCCCACACCCCTCTTCCACGCTTGGGAGGAAAAGTTCCTTTCCATGCCCCTCTTCCGCGCTTGGGAGGAAAAGTTCCTTCCCGTGCCCCTCTTTCATTCCCGGGAGGAAAATTTCCTTCCCATGCCCCTCTTCCATGCTTGGGAGGAAAATTTTCTTCCCACGCCTGTCTTCCATGCACAGGAAGAAAATTTACTTCCCACGCCTCTTCCGTGCCCGAGAGGAAAAATTTCTTCCCGTGCCCTCCTTTCGTGCCTAAGAGTAATTTCTTCCATGTGCCTCGCAAGAAGATAATCTAACTATGCTCAGGATAACTTTCACGTTCGTAGTGTTTGTAAGGTGATTTGATAATTGTTGTAATGCACTTTGAGATCTTTTTCTATGAACACTTTTAAAAAATAAAAATTATTCCATAATTTTTCTAACTAAACCTAGGTTGTTCTTGGGTCTCAAGTGGGAGATTTTAGTGGGCATTACACTTGGTATTAGAGCCATGGGTTCAAAAGCTTGGACCCTTGGGCACACTAGAAGACTTGAGACATGAACTTTAAACCTAGTACAATATTAAACCTAGCACACTTTCAAATCTAGAGAACAACTTTGTTTGAAATTACATATTTAGTGAACATGGAAAACTGAATAAAAACCAGAATAATGAACTAACTCTCACCTTGGTCTATGTAGGAGGCACGAACAAGACAAGGGGTCTTTTCACATAGACCTAGACTTACCACCACTAGATCATGTTGTAGCAGCTATCCTACCATAGATTTTACAGACACTCTAGGATGTTAATGCTAATCTATGCGGAGGGACCGTAGGAGAACATTCAGTCGGACATGATAGGGTGACATCCATTGAGGCTCATGCATCTCCTTGGTATAGTGAGGAGCATAGAGGAGAGAACTCCCATGTGGAGTTAGTTAGAGAAGATTCACCACAAAGGGGATAGGAGACCAAGTTTTAGGACACACAGATAGGTCTCGGAGCCCTAAGCTTAGAGATGAGCATGCAGGGAGGCCTAGGGGTCGTCAGACTATAGCTTTAGACCACATCAGAGAGATCCTAAAGCTACGACCATCAAATTACTCTCGGTGACACAAGAGGATTTCGGAAAAGGCACAGGTTAGTGAGCTTGAGTAGATGCTTTAAGCTTTGCCCTAGTTCTAGCAACACGAAAGCTCATGTTGCGATCCATCTACTAAGGGATGGAGCAGGTGTTTAGTGGAGGATAGAGGAGTAGAAGCTCCATGTTGATTTTGAGATAGTTACCTAAGAGCTCTTTGAGGAGTGTTTCAGGAGTAGATATTTGTCACGGAGGTTCATACAGTAGAGGATAGATGAGTTTCATGACCTCGACATGCATCTCTTATAATGGTTGAGTGTGAGAGTAGATTTATGGATCTACTCCAGTATGTTGATTACATGCAGGATGAGTAGGTACAGATCCACAGATTCATTCGGGCCCGAATCTTGACATTGGAGGTGTATTTTGGATCCATTATCCATAGACATTAGCTGAGGCCATTGAGAAGGCCTATATAGTAGAGGAGACTCGGGAAAGACCCAACAGGATAGAGGCCGAGTCCGAGCTTCATCCAGAGTAGATGTAGGACATTAGATCGAGGGTCGCACCTCCTCCTTGTGGTGGACAGGGTTCATCACTTTGTCATCTTTAGACCACATCGGCGGCGAGATCCCGCCCACCTCATAGACCTCCATAGAGATTTGATGCACAGAGGGGTTGGGGTATGGGGCCTCCTCCTAGGGGTCCCATCAGGACATAGGGTGCCTAGAGGGCTCAAGCAGTAAGATTTTGCTAGCAGAGACCTCAACAGACCACAACCGGATCATCAAGATCCACACCATAGACCTCCAGAGTACCAGTCGGACCTGCTATACATGGGAGAGGATCATGTGGTTGTTTTGGTTGTGGCATTGCTATAAATTTTTAGAGAGACTTCCCTCAGAACCCAAATAACAAGGGTAAGACACAAATCTTAGAGCCTACCATTGGTGAGATGGGGTGGAGTCATCGAATCTATGCAGTGGTTGAGAACCGCTAGGTTGAGCATCAGAGTACCATGATTGAGACTACAGTAGCATTGGTAGTATTCCTACCTCTATTTTTTTATTATGGTTCTTTAGATTCTTTTATTGCACCATCTTTAGTAGAGCGATGTAGGCTAGTGGCAGTTAGGCAGGGTCTTAGTTGGAATGTTGAGATGGCTTCTGGAGCCAAGATCTCTATAGACTCCTTAGTTAAGGAGTGTGTAGTGGATTTGGGACCTTTCACCACTACCTCAAATCTTTGTATCCTTCCGTTGGGCTCGTATGGAGTCATCTTGGGCATGGAATGGTTTTCTACACATAGGGCCAGGATGGATTGTTACCATAAGACTATATCTTGTGCAGATGATCTAGGAGTTGAGTCAATGATTTCGGGGTTAGGAGACATGTTTCCATTCGCACCATCTCCGCTATGTAACTTAAGCGGTGTGTGCGATGGGGTTGTCAAATGTATGTTGTTATAGTCAGTGATAGATCTGAGGATGGAACTAGTGGACCATCGCTAGATGATCATCCCCTCTTGAGAGAGTTTGTATATGTTTTTCCAAGGGAGCTACCGGGGTTACCACCCCACGTGAGATAGATTTTCATATAGATCCAGTTCAGGAGTAGAGCCTATCTCATGAGCACCTTATCGATTACTACACCGAGCTCGTGAGCTCAAGTTGCAGCAGCTTGAGGGACTTTTGGAGAAAGGCCTAATCCATCCTAGTGTATCCCCTTGGGTGCACGGTGATTTTGTGAAGAAGAAGGACAGATCTTTGCAGCTTGTGTATTGATTACCACCCGCTAAACAAGGTAACAATCAAGAATCGTTATCCCCTTACTGCGTAGATGATTTGTTTGATCGGATGAAGGGATCCAAAGTTTTCTCTAAGATTGATCTTAATTCAGGGCTACCATCAGGTGAGGATTACGGAGGTGGATATTCATAAGACCACTTTTTGTACTAGATATGGGAACTATGAGTTCATATTGGTGCCTTTTGGTTTGACTAATGATCCCGTAGTGTTTATGGGTTTGATGAATGGGGCATTAAGTAATTTCTTAGATCACTTCGTGCTCATCTTCCTAGATGACATTTTTATTTGCTCACGTATGCATGAAGAGCATGAGGGGAACCCTTGTCGGGTTCTTCATGTCTTCGTGAAAGCAGCTTTATGGAAACTTGGAGAAGTGTGCATTCTTTCGAGATAGAGGTACAATTTTTGGGTCACATCATTTATGGGGAAGGTATTGCAGTTGATCCTTCTAAAATTAGAGCCATTATGTGGTGCCGCGAAAAAAAAACGAACGACGATCCAAGAACTTGCTTCCACAAACATATAACCCGAAAATGCGACTAAATTTTTTTTTTTTTTTTGAAAATTATTTTACTTCATTTCCATGATTCATGTCATGCATTCATTAGAGAAAATTTTGCTAAACGTCTTTATAGTGTCATACCTTATGATCCATCATATTACAATTGTTTTGTATTCTTATATGATGGCCCGTTTGCAAATAAATTCCTTCAAGATAATGTATTTGTACATGCACTTGACAGCATCAATAGTTTTATATTTTACATTTGAGGTATTATATTTAGTCTTTATTTAGAATACATAAATACTATATATACATTTAAAATCTCAAAACGAGATATATATACTACTCATTCTATGCACAAGCATAAAGTTTAATATTTTATCGTATAAATCATGTTATTTTTAAGGGATATAAAATTTCAAATGTATATTTAATCAACTAGATTTATATAATGTAAGTTTAGCTAAAATACATATTTCCTAATTAATTATGAAGTTCCAAATCCATCTTTTTATGTACTAAGAATGTGAACATGGTTATAATATTGTATTCATTCAAAATTACTTTCCTTAAAGTAGGTTATTCATATTTGAAAAAAGAACAAAAGGGACAAGAGTTTTAACGGTGGGAAAGCATTCAAATTTAGGTTTGAAAACATGGTTGGGGTGGGTGGCTTTAATGGCCACCTGCCATAACATTAAACCCCCTCTCCTTGCGTGCAAGCTACTCCAAACTGGGCCGCATGTTTTTCATTTATTTCACTCTGTATTTTGCAAATCTTATACTTTACACAGTCGGCCTGCTGTTTTATTCATCCTGGCCGCGTGGATTCAATGTGGTGGTTATAGATGAAGCTACACCGGTGAAGCGGGCATGTTACCCCTTTACGCTCGGCCCGCCGCGTGAGTTATCGGGAGGTTAGAGACGAAGCTACTGGTGGCGAAAATAGGCATGTTACCTCCACTAGTCATCGGGTCTTTGGGAGGTGTGTTTGTGTTGAGATCCATGGAGCTGCAACGAAGGCGACCGGGTAGCGGTAGATCGCGACGTAGGAGGAGTATTTTGGGTGCTTCCAACAAGCGGGTTGCCCAACCATGGTTAAGCTGTTTAGAAACAAATGCATCCTCAAAATTCGGATTCACCTCCAAGATATTTTATCAAATCGATTAAGGAACAATTAGAGTGTTACGGGGAGACCCGATGAAATTCGTTTTAGAGATCTTTCATTGAGACCTTACCTATTCTACAAGGCAGCTCGAGGAAGAGAATCTCACAGAGGTGGATCTGTTTCATGTCAGAATATTCATGAAGCATAGTCTGCTTTGCAGTTATAAGAACTTTCGCGTAAATTTTATTACAGTCTTATTACATGATGATTATACAGAGATATATCATCATCTAAGTTATTTTATATTATATGTATGTATGATTTTATATGTATTTTAGCACAGTTTGTTTTGCATTGATATGAACGTTTCAAGACCTTGGGAAGCGCCTTAAACACTTATACATACGTAGGTTCTTTTGCATATATTTAATTAATATTATTTCTTGGCTGTAGTTTATAATAATATACTTTGTTAATATAAAGGGAATATTAATAGTATATTGTTATAAATAGAATTTAATAATAGTAAATCCATTAGTTTTAATATTACTTAAATATGAATAATATTTAAAATATTAGTTTCCTTATTAATGAAATGTGGGTAATGAACTTAATAAGCTTAGAACTTTTGCATTAAAATCTCTTTCTACACAATTTAATAGGGGCATTGTATGGGATTTCAAGTAGATTCGATTTCATTTCCCTTTACAATTTGCAAATGGATTTACAATAAATTCTTAAATGAGGAAACACATAATAGAGCTAGGACATAAATTACTTTATTGGCATATTGGAAACTATTTAAAACTTAAGTCTTTCCATCAACAATACAAGAAGAGATAATGCACTAATATTCTCACTTTTCAATACATCTCTTTTAAGTAACAAAATGAAATTTAATATATATATATATATATATATATATATAATTTATCTCAACATTCCTCAAGAGGGTTTCAACAATATTTCCATTAAGTTTTAAAGCAAGAACTACTAACATTTCAACAAGATCAACATACTCATATGAGGTTCCAAGCCAAGTAAAGGAGAATAAATAAATTGTCTTTCCTTCAACTTTCGATTCCACCCACATTACAACCTTACTAAAGAAGATCAAAACAACTTTCTTTCAAAATCTTGTTACAACATTTTCCACTTAATGTGGGAACAAATTTACAATAATGGAAGCTAAAATACAAAGCAATATTACATTTTTCCTCCACTCAAGGTGGGTAAACATACAAGGTGGTTTCACATTGTCATCAACAAGGCTCCAATGCTACAACATCAACAAGGTAGCTCCTCCAATAGTTTTCTTGATTCACAACAAAATAAGGGGAGAGGCAACGCTCTCCTCCCAACCAAGATACCCAATGGAGAAGAGAAGCCATCCTCTCCATTGGCCCCCGAGCCCCAACCACATTACAATGGGAGAAAATCCAACTCATGGCAACTACTAGCTTCCACATAACTTAACATAAAAATTTCACAATCATTCCATAAACCTTCAAAACAAAATCAACAACTCAACAAGAGGGAAACCATCAAAACAACAAAGTCACAAGGCTTATCAAGAAAGCCATAAGAGTAAGACCTATGGGGAGGCCACTTATGCCTCCCAATGGGAATGGGTGCCACCTAAAAGCCTCCAATGCAAACACATTACCCCTAACAACTCTTATGCCTCCCTCAAGTACCCCTTATCCCTCCATCCACTCTTATGCCTCCCTCAACTCTTATGGCTCCCCAAAGTAAGAACAAGAAGAAAATGCAAGCATTTCTCATACTAGGTGGGCACCCAACCCAAACTCCCTCCTCAAGAAAATGATCTCTTATGCCTCCCTCAAATAAAACTCCCCATAGTCTCCTCCCACTCCCAACTTAGGCATTCTACCCATTCCCAACAAGCATTTCAAACAACAACATTCAACACAACATAAATATACATTCATATAACAAAAAAGAAACATAATGCAAACAAAGGTGAAGCTCCTACCTTTCCATGGTAGAGCTTGCTCCAAGTATGAAGTCTCAATTCCCTCCAAAAGTCAAGCAAGCATCCACAAGCTCCAACAAAATCCCACAAGTATCAACAAGCTCCAAAAATCCACAAACTCCTTCAAAATCCTCTCCTCTCCAAAATACAAAAGACTAAAAATGAAACTTCCAACCCCAAAACAAACAAGAGGATCAATAAATAGAGAAAAGAGAGGGAGGGATGATGTGGCTCCAAGTAGGATGCCACCTCCTTTTCCCTCCACTCCACATCACTTGGTCAACCTCATATTCCAATGCACCATTAATAAGTGGTTGAAAGAAAGGCAAGCACCTTACACACTCCACCTAAGCCCACTTCCCCAAAGGACAAAATTAAATTTTTGAAAGGAAGTGCAATTAATATTTTACCCTTTTATCCCCCAAAACACCTAAAAGACCCTAAATTTGGCCTTCCAACCCATAGGTAGGGTTGACATGGGGTTTTAAGAGGTGTGGGACAAGTTTGACTTGTCCCACAAGCTTCCAAATTTGGCCTGTAAGGCCAAATTCGAGTTTCCCATGTGGGGTAGAGTGTGCTACACTCAAAACTCAAACACACATCAATCCACACAAAATCCCAAGTAAATCAAGCCTAATAAATGAACTCTCTTTGGTCATATCCTTTAATTAGTCTAGGACAAATTCAAATTAACTTAATTAAGACACTACAACCCATGGCTAATAAAGGGGGTAACACCAATCCAAAGAATATGAATAATAACACAAGTAAAATTTCACTTACTAAGAGCAACACATACTAACATAATAAAAGGGAAAATTAAAACAAAACAACACATGACCCCTAGGTCACAATTTTTCCCTAACCACACACACAATTACTTGTTGCCATGGTGACCTTAGTTGGATTCTTCTCGAATTCGATGTGGTTGGCCTCCACTCCCAAATATTGTTGTGAATATAATATACCTGCAGAATAGAGAATACCTCCTTTGGCCTGTTGGCCGCATTAAAACATTCATGCCAAATATACAATATAATCTAAAATAAACGACACATGATTTACTATCATCTATGCAAGTACGATATCACTTACACTTTCTAGCACATTTCTATTCCACATTTCATTTATGTCAAAACGATCATCACATTAGTCTAATTATCAAGTTCTACTCAATATGATTAAACATATCACATGTCATAATTAAAGATAAATAACCATGTCAAAAGTATACAAATATCATCATCAAATGTCCACCAGTAGACCATATGCATCATATAAAGATCAAATCAATAACAGTCCAATGTCTATGATATCTACTAGCATGCTAAATCAAGAAGCCATAATAAATCCATAAGTGAAGTAATCGGTCTAAAAAAACAACAAAACAAAAATGGTGTTGAAGGGAAGTGGGCACTACACATTATGGATTGGCCAACACCCACTACTATGACAGAGGTGCGCAACTTCATGGAGTTAGCGAGGATATTACAGAGGCTTGTTTAGGACTTCTCTTAGATTACGCACCCCATTACTTCCCTTCAAATGAAAGGGAATAAGTTTGATTAGTCGATAGATGCAAGCAAACCTTTAGGACACTAAAGGAGTGCCTCACGACATCACCCATTCACACAAAGACTCTTGGATCCACATGGTGAGTTTTTCATATGCATGAATGCTTCTTTGGTAGGACTTAGAGATGTATTGATGCATGAGGGTAGAGTAGTAGCCTTTGAGTCTCGCAAACTCAAAGATTATGAGCTCAATTATCCGACTCATGATCTTGAGCTTGCGGCAATGGTTCACACCTTGGTTTGATGGAGACATTTTCTTCTTGGTCAAAGATTCACACTCAGGACGGATCACTTGAGTCTTCGCCACCTCTTCACGTAGCCCAATCTCAACGCTCGTCAGTGACATTGGATGGAGTTTCTTTATGAGTATAGTATGGAGATAGAGCATGTGAAGAAGAAGGAGAATGTGGTTGCAGAAACTCTCAGCAGACGGAGACATGTGGCTATGGCCACTTCAATGGGCAAATATTTGCGAAGTAGGATCCTTCAACAACTTCCTCTTGATAGTTTCTACATTGCAGCGAGAGTAGAGATCAAGTCTCAGAGACCCCTTGAAGGGAAGTTCGATGGTTTTTCATTAGAGGCAGATGGCCTTCTTAGGCACAGAGGCCGGATTTATATGCCTAGAGATGGAGGCTTGAGGTAGGATATTCTGACAGAGGCACATCGTGCACCCTATTCAGCCCATCCCAGGGTGAAGAAGATGCACGCCACCTTGAGATAGTTATATCACTGGAGAGGACTTCATAGAGACATGGCTCAGTTTGTGTCACACTGTTTAGAGTGCTAGAAAGTGAAGGATGATCATTAACATCCAACTGGCCTTCTCTTCCTCATGCTATACCAGTGGAAGTGGGACACCATTTCCATGGACTTTGTTGTTGGGCTACCGATGTCGAGATATCACCACGATGCCATCATGGTCACGGTGGATAAATTGAAAAAAGTGGCTCACTTTTCTCTAGTGAAGACCACTTATACAACTAGTGTAGTGGCACGGGTTTATTTGGATGAGAGTGCGAGACTACATGGGATTTCACGAGAAGATTATTTATGACCGTTCTCCTTTGTATACTTCCCATTTTTGGACTACCTGCAGCATGCCCTTGGGACGAGGATCAATTTCAGTACAACATATCACCCCGAGATAGATGGACGGACCAATTGGGTGAATCATATTTTAGAGGATATGCTCGGGATGTATGATATGGATCATTAGTCGAGATGGGAGGAGTACTTGTAATTGGTGGAGTTTACCTACAATAATATTTTTCGAGTTCTATAGGCATGGATCCTTTTTAGGATTTATATGGTAGAGAGTACATGGCACCTCTTAGCTAGGACAAGTTAGAGGATAAGGTTTCTCTTGGACCAACTTTGTTACAGGACATGGAGCAGCAGGTGGTTTTGATCAGACAAAGACTGCAAGAGGCACAGGACAGGTAGAAGAAGTATGCAGATTAGCATAGGACCGGCCATAGTTTTGATGTGGGCATGAAGGTGTTCCTTTGTGTTAAACCACATAAGATCCCTATCCATTACGGAAAAGGTTCTAAGTTAGCTCCTAGATTCATTGGTCCTTTTGAGATCTTGGAATGTATCGGCCCTTTGGGCTACCATCTAGTGTTGCTACCTAGCTTGTCTTGTTTACATGATGTGTTTCATGTTTCGGTGCTTAGGAGATAAATTTTTATCCTTCTCATGTGATGGATTAGACCTCATTATAGGTGCGGGATCATGGGTAGGTGATGGTGGAGCTCATTTGCATTATAGATCGTAGGACCACAGGCCTTGAGGAAGAGAGATTGACCAGTGCAGGTGCGGTGGGACAAATATGATGAAACTGTAGCTACGGGGGAGGATGCTACTTTACTACGAGTTCAGTTCTCACATCTGTTCCAATGACTTCTAGGAGGAAGTCGAGTCTAAGGGGAGGGAGATATAGTGCCCACTTCCCTTTGACACCTTTTGATATTGATCATGACACTATTGACTATATCATGGACATTGTTATAGTTTTGATTTAGTATGATGTTAGATGTTAGAGCATGGATTATTGTTGACTCTGATTCATATATGATGCATGATGATTAGTAGGGACATTTTATATATTGATGATGATATACTATTCGACATGGTTATATATTTATGGAATATTGGTAAATAGTTTTTTGTGAGGACATATGACATTTTGGAAACAAGATATCAGAGTAGAATACTCATAATGGATGAAAATTTTTGAATCTAATTTGATGATGATATAGTTGTTGATGAAATTATAAGTGATATTGTTGATTTTCTTGATGTTGTGATTCATATATATATTGATGACTCTAGAAGTATATTACATTCATTTGGATGTTCTGATATGACCACGAGGTCGAAGGTGGTATTTGTATTTTGAGTTAAAAATATCACAACAAACATCGGGGATTGGAGAGCAATCACTTTGGAATTCTAGATGGATTCAACAAGGTCACCATGGCAACTTGTATTTGTCTGTGTGTGTTTGATTGTGTTAGGGATTCCCATGGGGGGGATCACCTTCAAATGTGACTAAGAGGTTTTATGTATTTATTTTATTTGGTCCCTTTGTTAATGTTTTCATGTGTTTATTTAGTGGTGCATTGACCCCTTTCATTATTTATTAAATGGTGTGTTAATATTGTGAGTAAACATGTTGTTAAATTAATTAATTAAAATATGTCATAAGAAAGTAATTATTAGAGTTGTTGGCTCTTGTTTTAAATGTTGTAAGGAATGTGTAAGTGATGTGTAAGAGATATGTAAGTTTATTTTAGAGTATGAAACACTCCACAATATTGTGAGTAAACATGTTGTTAAATTAATTAATTAAAATATGTCATAAGAAAGTAATTATTAGAGTTGTTGGCTCTTGTTTTAAATGTTGTAAGGAATGTGTAAGTGATGTGTAAGAGATATGTAAGTTGATTTTAGAGTATGAAACACTCCACCTTCTTTGAAATTCGAATTTGTCCTTGGAGGCTGATTTTGGAGGCTTGTGGGACAAGTTAAACTTGTCCCACACCTCTTAAATTTATTTACCAACCATACCTATGGTTTGGGAGTTAAATTTAGACTTTCATTATGCATTTTTGTAAGTCAAGTTGAATGTTTTAATTGCACTTTTCTTACATGTTTTAATTTCAGTCCTTATGGGGTGTGGGCTTGATTTGAGTGTGTAAGTAAAATTGTCATATTATTCACCTACTTATTTATTTTCCTTGGAGATTGAAGTTGACTTATGAGGTGGAGTTGAGGATGTGTGGAGTGGCATCCTAATTAGATCCACCTCATCCTCTTCTCTTCCCTCTTCTATTTATTGGAATTCCTTAGCTTGTTTTTAGGTTGCTTCACCTTTGGATACTTCATTTTGGGCGAATTCTTTTTGGCTGTTTGAGAGCTTTTGCTTTGGAGAAGTTTGAAGATTTTTTAATGATTGTGCTTGGTTGATATTCGATTGCTTGCATTGGAATAAATCTTGTTTCTTGGAACTTGGAACAACTCCATCATGGAGAGGTAGGAGCTTGGCTCTTTAAATACTCCTCTTTTATTTATGCAAATGTTATTGTTGTGAATGTTTTGGCATGCTTGTGGGCTGTTGGGTAGATGGTCTAGGAATGGTGTAGGAGAAGACTATGGGGTATATTTTTTGGGAGGCATAAGTGTTTTGGGGAGGTATAAGTGTGGAGGAGTTGGGATTTGGGTTCCACCTTACAAATAAATGGCTTTCATTTCTTTACTCATTATGGGGTGCCATAAGAGGTTGGGGAGGCATAAGGAAATGTGAGGAATAAGGGGTACTTGGGGGAGGCATAAGGGCATGTCAGGGTTTTGATATACTATATTTTGGTGGTTTGAAATTAGGTGGTGATACCCATTTCCCCTTTGGGAGGCATAAGTAGCATCCCCCATAGTTTCTTGCTCCTTTGGCTTGCATGATGAAGCCTAAGTTTTGTTTGTTATGTTTTAATGTGGTTGCAAAAACTACATTCTGTTTTGGACTCTGTTTTTAATGTGAAATTATGCTTATGTGTTGTAGAAGCCTTTGTTGCCATGATTTGAAACACATCTTCTATTGCATTATGGTTGGGGCTCGGGGTCCAATGAAGAAGGATGGATTCTCCTTTTCATTGGATGTTTTGGTTGGGTGAAGAGTGTTTCCTTTCCCCTGATTTTGTTGTGATCAAATTGGTGAATGATGGATTTACATGTTGTTGTTTTGGAGAAAAGGAAAATGTTAGATTTGTGATCATTGTTGAGATTATTCCTTATTGTAACCTTTTCCCACTTGAAGTGGATGACCTTGTATATTATTGTGATGGAAAGATGTTTTGTATTGACTATGAAAGTTGTAATTTGAAATGTGAAAGAGATATACTCTGTTTTCTGCTTTTGAAATAATGTGAAAGAGATTGTATTCTGTATGTTGTATTCGAGGAATGGAAGAAAGAAGTTGTAAAGATATCCTTTTGAATCAATAAAAGATTGTATTACTTTTCTCAAATGGCATTATTAGGTATTAAAATCTGATTGTTGAATGTATTTTGAAATCTCTGTTGGAAAGATGAAAAGTGAATACGTATGAAGAAATGTTATAATATTATGTTCTTTTGAAATGTATGACTTGGAAATCGAGACTTATATTTTGGCTTTTGAATTCCTTGATTGGAATACGATTTAATATGTTAGAGTGTTTTGGAATGAATTCATAGTTGAAGTTGGTAAGTGTAAACAAATCTATTCGAATTGGATCTCAGTTAGATGTTTTCAAACTGGCAAATGTTTTATAAAAAAAAAATGTTCAGAACGACCCTGCAACTTAGGAAATGAAATGAAACAATTAAATTGTATTTGCATGATCAAAACAACTCTAATTAGACCTTAACACTTAAGAAATTATTATAGAATCTTTCAAATTGGGCAAAGGAAAAATTGTAGACATCTTCTTGTGTACAAATTCGTAATTTGGAATTGCAAATCCATCAAACAAATTAACCCTCACAATCCAAACTAAATTTACCCAAGCAAAATCCTCCATTCCTGTTTGGCATGTTGAGAAGGAATTAATGGCGAATTTGAACAAAATTGTGTAAGTTAAAAATACTAGTTCACTGTTTAGTGACAAAAAACATTTTCTCAAAATTGACCCTTAAAACTTTATCCAAATTAAATTTTTAAGGTTGTTGTGCAAAGAGGACATCGAGAGCTTTCCATAAAGTCCTCGTTTTCCAAAACCGAGTTCCCTATCAAAAGTTATGGCCTCTAGAAGTTTTTACTTCATCCGCTTCGAAATAATCTAAGTTCTAAAAAGGAGAAAACTTTTCTTCTAGTGCCCCTCTTCCGCGATCGGAAGGAAAATTTCCTTCCCGTGCCCCTCTTCCATGCCCAAAAGGAAAAGTTCCTTCCCCCACCCCTCTTGAGCCCGGGAGGAAAATTTTCTTCCCGTGCCCCTATTTCGCACCCGGGAGGAAAATTTCCTTCCCACGCCCTCTTCGCGCCGGGAGGAAAAGTTTCTTCCTGCGCCCCTCTTCCACGCACAGGGAGGAAAATTTCCTTCCCATTCCCTCTTCCGCACCCGGAGGAAAAGTTTCTTCCCGCACCCTCCTTCTCGCGCTTGGGAGTAATTTCTTCCACGCCCCGCAAGAAGATAATCTAACTATGCTCGGGATAAATTTCACCTTCTTAGTGTTTGTAAGGTGATTTGATAATTGTTGTAATGCACTCTGAGATCTTTTGTTGTGAACACTTAAAAAAATTTATTCCATAATTCTTCTAATTAAACCTAGGTTGTTCTTGGGTCTCAAGTGGGAGTTTTTAGTGGGCGTTACATAATATCTATCTAGAAACAAGGGGATTAATACCACGAATATATGAAGTGATGTGAATGTAGTATCATGAGCATAAGTGCCAAATAATAATCTGAAATGATTGTAGAAAAACTAAGGATATGCAAATCATGTAGTAGTGAGTGGTGATACTTCGGGAACCATTTAGCCTTGGGGTGAATAATAAGTGGAATGATTACCTCATGCGCAGCGATTGAAGCCGATGGAGGAGAAACCTTAGAAGGACAAAGGGTAGTCAAAGTAACAGATTCTAGTGTTTGGAATTGTGGCACAAGAGAATGTGATTGATCATAATGACATGCATGAAAAGCAATGACACCCTTGTCCTCAAGAAACTTAATATTATTTTGAAGTGTATAAAAAGCATTGTGTTTATGTCCATTAATCCTATGAAAATTACAAAATGATTTTTAAAATGCCTTTAAAACCTATGAGGAGGATGATGCTCATTAGAAGGTAACCAAATCAATTGATCATCAATCAAAGTGTGTAAGATATCATGAGGCCTAGCGAGAATGTGAAAAATATAATGGATCACTCTTATGAGGGTGTAAATCATGGTGGAGGTATACATGGATATGAAATACTATGGGATGAGTGACTATGGGCATGTCTATGTGGAGATTGGGAACATAGAGGTGAATAAATATGAGGAATAGAAGATGTAGTAGGTGGAGGAGTAGTAGAAGAGATAGAAGTATGTGCAACAAAATTTTCATTAAACATATCTTGTTCTAAGTGAATAAATTTAAGAAAAATAGATGTAAAGGATCCAAATGTGTCATATAATAAATTCTCTTTTAAAGGAAAAATCAAGCCGGAAAAAAAATATATATTGCATTTCTAAATCAATAGGCTAATAAAGTAAATGATACATGCAAGATTTAAAACATAAGATATATTTAGTAACAGTTCATTGTTTCCTTGATGTAAAGAAGGTAACACTCAAATGTAATTTTAGGACCATTGTTATAAATAAAACTCGTAAGAAATGCTTCTTCCATATCAAGATACGTACTAATAGATCCACTAGGCAAATGATGAAACCAATGTGAATTGATACCAATAAGGCTGTTAGGAAATGCTTCTATAATTACTATCATTAGAATGTGAAGCCATTACCAATCTATCCTTTTAAGATGCATGTAAGGGTTACCCATTCCATCAAAGAGTGTAAAAGTAGGCATGGTAAAACCCTTAGGAAAAGGTGAGTTGTAGATATTGATAGGATATGATTGTCACGAAGGAGTTATTACCATAATAGCATAATAGGATCTTCTCTTAAGGGTAAGAGTATGAATCTTATTTTGTAAATCACCTACAACATGTATAAGAGAAATAACTTCTTGGGGATGGATGACATAAACATTAAGAGGTTCATTAAGTGGTTGTATCTTGCCATTATGAGTAGCCATAGGTACACTATTTGGTTGGAAAGTAATCTTAGGATCAACCAAGGTAGAACTAGTGGTGAGAGAACTATGAGAAGGATGAAGAGAAGTATAAGTGTGCATACTCTTATCAATAAGTTCATTAGAATAAAAATACAATCAATATGCACACTTTGGCCTTAGGGTCATCAAGAGTAGAACCTTTGTAGATTTTAATGCATCATGAGAAGAAGAATGAGCACTAACATCATCATGTTGCACACATTTATGAGAAGAAGAGAGATATGTATTTTGGGGCATAATAGTAAATTCAAAAGAACCTTGTTGAAAAAATAGATAGAGAGAACATTATTATCATTAGCAATGATAGGCGAGTAGTACAAACAAGGTTAGCCACAAATATTTCTACATAGGTAGGTAGAAAGTGCGTAAAAGAAGAAACAAGGATAGCACCCTTTAGAATAACATATACTACATCATTAGAAGTAGGTATCTTACAAACATCATCAAAAAAAAATTCCTCATGTGAAAAATTAGCCAAATCCTCTACACATGTATCATTTATATCAAGAGAAGCAATATCACTATTACTACCATAAGAACTAGTGGTCTCAATAAATGGTATTAGGAAACATCAAGATGGGGTGAAATAATTTTTTTATAGAAAAATGAAGTTCATTTATAGGCCTAGAGGCATATGTATTACGATTAAAATTGGATTCTTCTTGTGCATTTGCAAAATAGGGTTGAAGACTAGTCATAGGGAAAGCATCATACTTTGGTTGGATAGTCTTGGAAATCTGATCACACAATATATTTTGGTAAGCCATTAGGAACACACAAAGTAAGAAAAATGAGGGAACCTATGGAAAACTATGGTTTGATCGAATGTCGAGTTCACCAAATGATTTAAATGAAATTAAATCTAAAGTCAAAGAACTTTTGCTCAATTTGATATATTAGAAACTAACAATATATAACATGTAATGGAAACTAAGTATGACTAACAAGAGGATGAGAGTGACTTAGTTGATATCTCGTTGTGTGTACTAAATTTGGGTTGGGATGATGGTAGAATAGGATCAATCTGGACTATGCATGCTTTTTCTAGAAACAATGATCTACATGTATGCTAGATAAAAACACCTAGAAGGGGACAAAACCACCCCGTGCTAGTTTATCAATTGGATGATAATGTCTTGGTAGTAAGTGCATATATGGTTCTTTCAAGGTTTGTTAATTTCACATTCACTTCACTCTGTGTCACATCTACTTCACCGTAGGGTTTTCTTATTACAACCATACCTGCAAAACAAAATCTAACTACCTACACAAGGCTCAAGCACAAATTAGATGAAATAAAATATGCATATGCTTGAGTCGGATGAACCCGATGGTCACCCCAATATTATTTTCACCGAGTGTTGTACTACATTTCAAACTCAATGTAGTTTTGGTGTGTGTGTGTGTGTGTGTGTGTGTGTGTGTGTGTGTGTGTGTGTGTGTGTGTGTGTGTGTGTGTGTGTGTGTGTGTGATAGAATTATGTCCATGAAGCAAGCATACTCTTGTGTAAAGCTGTACCAAGATAGTAGGCTACAAGTACCTTTCCCCCAAGATCATGTGTGTTCAATGGAAATCAAATTGTTTCCTCCTATATAGTGAATAATGTAACCCAAATGCAGTCCTCAAGTGTTCTATTTTCCCAAGTAGTGGATAGGAAATTATGACCCTGTTGCCCCTTAGAGTAGTTAGTAGGTTATGTATATATATGGTTCCTTTGTTTGAATTTTGACACTTAGTGACACAAAAGGCTGACCCCAAACATGAAATAGAAATTAGAAAAATGTTTATAATAAAACACCAAGTGGTAAATTAAAATATAAGCAATATTAGAATCCTTAGTGGGTGCTAATATCCCTAAGACCATAAAAGTAAACCAAACCATGTACAAAGATATGGATCCTTGTGACACAACCAAAATACATAAAGTCTAGAAAACATAAGACAATGTCACAATCAAAATCAATCAAAATTAATAAAAAGACCGGAGAGGTGTCACCAGTGTCTAATCTTCTCACTTAGGAATCATGCATATAAAAACATACTAGAGGCATAATGTAATAGTAATAAGTGTATAATTTTGTGTATATAACATGCAATGTTTCGATTACAAAATTAAAGGGGAATATAAACACTAACATTCGGAACTTGTCATTGTGTAATTCCAATTTTGATCATGTATTGTAGCTAAGATAATTTCTCACATTTATAATTGAATCTTCTCATCTATATATCCATTTTACATATTTCTTATCTTTACATTCTTCTATGTCATTAATTTTGGGAATATTAAATTTAATCAAAACAACATAAAACATTTGATATTCACAACACAACTTTTAATTTTGGTATTTATCTTTCGGGTTGGAAAATGTATGGAAGGGTTAGGATGTAGGGTCTGGTCTTAGATGACTTGTAAACTCCCTCCCCTTTATAATCATGACTTTGATTTAAATTTCAAATAATTATTTGGGTCATTTCATCTTCTAGGGTTGACCTTATTAGAATACCTTACATATGCAAGACTATATAAGAAATTTGTTATCACTTTATAATTCACCTATAATTCTTATAATCTACAATTGAAAATAGCATTCCAAGAGAACTCAAATGGTTCTGAATATTACTAAATAATCTAGAGTATTCCATACTATGTAAGTTTTAATCACTCAACTAGGTCAAAGAGTCTAGCTTCATCCATCTCTAAGAATGTAAAGATCATAGAGTGATGTCTTAGTAAGAGAGAATTCACTCCAAGCATTACACAAGAGTTTTAACCAACTAAAGGGTTAGGTCACATAACTGAGGCACACTATATATCACAATTACCACACTTGATACATTATACACTATGTAGTTACCCATTATCTTTGTGTCGGAGACATGAAGGTTCCCCTAGGGGGTGATTAGCTATACAAACTTACACACAAATCTAGGAGAACTACAGGAGTTTTGATTCCCATAGTGAGGGTATATATATATATATATATATATATATATATATATATATATATATATATATATATATATATATATATATATATATATATATATATATAGTATAACACTTGGATTGGCTCAGGTCTGCAATCAAAAGTATGACCACTAAGGGTGTTCAGTCTCAAATGCACACACATATTTTCTCCTTTGATTTTTAATTATTTGATGAAGGGTTTTTCGGGTTGTTAGGGTTTCTACTTTGGTTTCTACTTTGTTGCAGCAGTTACTATGGGTCATCCCAAAGTTAGGTGAGTAAGAGAGACATCAAAAACATTATTTATAGGAAAGAGAAACACATAAGAAGGTGTAGATCCGGACTATCACATAGTTTGAAACCATATAACTCCATGTATGGACCGTATGCAATTCAGCCAACCTGGATCATACAAAACTTATATGGTCCCATCATTGCTTAGTTTCCAATTCAAGAACTTCTAGTGCAAAATACATAACTCTAGATCTTCATGTTCCACACCCTGTACACCTAGATCATTTCCGAATCATCTTGAATAGCTAAAATTATTCTCTCCTCTCATGTTTTAAGCAAGTACTTATCGTTTATCAATCATTTCAAGTTTGAATACATTATTATGGTCATGTACAATTCATGTTATAATTTAATTAGATCGTAATAGACTACTTGTTGTAAACCCTTATGCCCTTCTTATTATTTTACATATTCATAATGTATAGACATTAATTAGGGTGTAAACACCTACATCATAACTACAAGAGTTACTATTATCTCCGAATCACAACACCCTTTGGTTTGCACAAGTGTGTTTTCTTGAGCTCACAGTGTGACTGGATAACATGGGTACTATCTCCAAGTTGTGAGACTTTCTACTTGAGATAGACCTCCAGAGAAAGCTGGTTCTTGCTCCTAAACTACCTACCACAATCTACTCTAATGTAGGAAAAACTATCTGTCCTAATCTAACTTTCCAAGGGACCAGGGAGAGAGAGTGCATGAAAACAAATCCTACACTAAAGTGGTGATACACCAGAAAAGGAGGGTGTGAGAATAGTCTTCCAATGTGTGAAAAGTAGAAGCAAAGTGCATACTAGAAGGGGTGATAACTTGATTCTCCACGATCTAGCAAAATGCATTCAAAACAACATTTCATACACACACAAATGCATTGAAAACAAAATTTCATACACACACAATGATAATGGATCCTTGTAGAGCATAAGATAGACACAATATATAAGCAATGAGATTGAAAGGGAAAGAAGAATGCAAAAAAACATAGCAGGGGAAGAGATATCCATAAACTTGTATCTATTGCTTTCATTGATATGCACAATTCAATCTATTATAGAATAAGGGCTTGGATCACCATGCAAGGAGTCCACTACAGGGCTTGCAACACATTGGCTTCACAAAGAAAATTTGTGAGTTTTACTACTCAAAACTAACTCCTTACAATGAGCCCAACACTCTAATTTATAGAATTTTGAGAGGAGAGAGAGAGAGAGAGAAATGAAAATCCCAAAATATGTCCTCTCACCACTTTCAAGATGTCATAAATGGATTGAAATGATGGTATGTTGCTTGAAAAAGGATCCCCATACTATCCCATAACTTGCAACAGTGAGAAAAGTATGCCAGGCTTCATTGAATGCATCCCAACCACCACTAAAATCACTATTCTGAATTGGGCATGTTTTATAAAAAATCACCATCTATTCTTCATCAAATTATGGATTTCTATGTGTCGGACTCAGAACCAAATTTCCAACGGTACCAATTTTGTGCATTTTCATTGAGAATTGCAAAAGATATGGCATTCTGAGTGTAGGTAGTTGTTTTGGGTTTGTCAAGGGATTTCTGTCATTTAATGGGAATGAGAATTTGATTGACTAGAGATAAATATGTTTCCTTTATTTTAATATACCTACCCTCATTAAAAATAAGAAATCCAGTTTTTGGCATAGAGGACGCCATGTCCATTCTGAAAAGTCAAATTTTGTGAAAAACGAAGCTCTGGGTCAAAAGTTATGACCATTTGAAGTTTGGGGGTCAGGCGTTGACTTTTCCTTTGTATTGCAGATATTGCAGGTTTTAGGGAACTCATGTCCCATGCGTACTCGGATGGTCCGGGCCTCCTTTCTCTGCATCGCTCGATTTGGGCTTTCCTGTCTCAACTATCCCGCTATTGAATGGGACATTGGGGCCATTGACCTCCGCATTTGCTGTATCCCACTTGCCTACGATGATTTCGGGTTTTTGTGTCCCATGTGTCCCAACATCCCAAATTTCCCGTGGATTTGCTTGGGACAAATTTTTTCACCTTAACCGATTCCTTTGCAAATCGGCCATTTCACCTTTTCGGGGCCCGATTGTCCCACTTGAAGTTGTGTGGCCTCAGACAAATTTTTTTGCTTTTTCCGCATTCTCTATCTCCTTTGTATTTCAGCCCCGAACTTGGTATGACAAATCCTGGTATGATCTACACTGGTTCCATCCACAGCCCTCAGACCCGATTTACATTAAAATAGGCCCACGACTTCATTTTTTCGATTTTTACAAATTTTTACTAACTCCTTGGATTTTTCTTGGACAGGGGAGTTAGAGGAGAGTAAAGAGGTACCCAAAAATCCAAAATCTTTGTCTTGTCTCCATTTCTTCTTGCTCCAGCCTGAAGAATTTGTCCAGGTTATCAAAATTTATCCTGAGGGGTGAATTTTGGATAACGATTATACACCAAGCCAAAGATCAATTATCAAGTGTTAAGGGTTGAATTGATGGATCCATCTTATTTATTTTATCAACTAATATCCATCTCATCATATGATTGGGAGAACTCTGTGGTTTGATCACTCTTTGTAGTATCCGTATGTAGTGCAACAATCATCAATTATTGGGTTATGGTGAAGTTTATCTAGTGTAAATGATGACTAACTCGGTTTTAGGCCAATAAGAAAGGACACAAATTATATAGGTAAATATGTGCCATTTTAAAAATACATATACATATCCCGTATTCAAAGACATGGGTGAAGAAAATTATAGAGTCATATTGTAGGTCAAATCTCCGGAGGCAACATTTGTCAATCCTAGACAATTTTAGCCACAAAACCTATCCCCAAACGAATAAATCTTTTTGCAAATGTTCCTATAGCCCTAGATTTTGTATATAGCTTGATGAAACTATGCACATCTCTCTCAACTAGTTCCATCTCATTGTCACACATTGTGAGCCTGAAGAATGGTGACTTCTTTCTGAACCCTAACCCTAATTGTAATGTCAATTTCATATTTGTTACATATTATTCAAGATAATATCCTTACATAATGATATTATTTTTATATTATGTGTTCTAGATTATTTTTATACATTTAAGTATCATATAGTTATGAACATAAACCTAGTTTTCATATTACAAATGTATAATCATTCCAAAGTCACAAGTATGAACAAATATACTACTTAGAAAATAGTATATATGTATAGATATTATACATGTATACATATATACACATTCTAAGGTTAGGTATAATGCGTGAACTTAGTTAAAGTTCAAATTTTCCCTCTAAAGTTTTAGCGAGTATAATCTAACGACCCATACAATGTTTGGAAAATTCCATATATTTTAAAATTCTATATGGTGATCCAAAAAGAAAACTCATTGGGACCAAAAATAATTTTCTTATTATGCAAGAAACATTAATGTGTATGAGTTTTTTTATGAAGTGGTGTAGAGGGTGACGTAAACAAAATAGCTAATTGTCGGTTTGGAAATAACCAATTTATGAATATTTGTCGGTAAAAGTTTCTCTACTTCAAAACTAAGTAGTACATTCACATCAAGGATCCCAAGGTCATTGTAGTGAAAAATCAATATTTGTAGCTCTATTCTAAAAGGAGGCCGTGGAGATAAGGAAGTATTCCCTAAATTTGAATATAATTAAGAAATTGAGTTTGATCTACTCATGAAAATGCATTATCATTAAATTAAGGAAAAACCCAAAAACCCACACTTTAAATTCGAGAATTTATTGTTTTCAAATTAATATTACAATTTAATATTCATAACAACTAATTTTATATTTATATTTTCTTAAAATAAAAAGAATAAATATATTGTAATTTATTTCAATTGTTTATTTAAAAACTCTAATCTATGATTCTACATATATTTTACTCAACATAAACATCACATAGATTTCCAAGTTAAATTGATCAACTAACTAATAATAAACCCATTAATTAGTTAATCATTTAACCTTTAAAAAACATATGTGAGACTGCACTCTTCCCATATATTTCATGTAATGACAAATAAAGTAATAAAAAATTTCATCAATTCCGAAAGTGTTGCAGTCTTAAATCATCAATTACTTCGAATTTAAAGTTCAAATGTATGTAACTTAACATGTTCAAACACAACTCAATTTTTTTTTAAAAAACAAAATACATGATTTCTACAATTTGCCAAATTTCAATGTTCATGACAACACTAGGAATCTTTGGGGATTTTTAAAGAAGAAACTAAGTTATTTTACATATTATAACATAATAAAATACAAAGTGGGTGGAGTTTTTAACGTAATGCTCGTGCTTTCAATCCAGGTGTTTATGCTTTGAAGAATAAACATTTTTTATGTTATTAAAATATACGCAGTGTGGGACTGGGAAACGTCGTGGTACGGTTTAATAAAGACATTAAATATATTTTTATTTAAGGGAAAAAAATCAAACTATGACAATAACAGCCAATATCGTACATGTAAGGGAAATATGAAGGTGGAAAATAGGATTTCAATGATAGAAATTCATGCCAAACTCACACCAAAACCCTAAGCGTTGGTTCTCAGCTATTGGGTGTTGTTTTTATAGTTGATGTGTTTCGTAATTAGTTATTTTGTTTTATAAGTTATTATTTTTATTGACTAGCTATCACATGTGAGCGGTCAATGTGAGCGCCGAAAGGGATATGGAGGTTGAATGAACAGAGAATGGGAGCAAAGTATGGTGTAAATTTGATGGGGAAGAAAGAAGTGAAGTCTTTGTAAATTAATATTAAGTAAGACATGTAGAGGAGAGGGAGAACAGAAAAGGTAAACATACACCAATAGAGAGGAGGTGGAAGATTGAGAGGATGGAATGGAAGAGAAGGATACAAGTATTAAAGGGAGGGGAAGTGAAATGAAGAGGGGTTTAAGAGGTTGGGAATATTGATAGAGATTCTAGCCGTGACTCCCGTTTTTGTGAGATAGAAGTAGAGAGAACTTGGACATCTTGGACATCTTAGAGTAGAGGCGAAAGGAAAAAGTTAGTGAAATTCGAAGATCGAAAAAGGAGGGAACTCTAGATTTTGAGGTGAAGGTAAGGCCTTGTTTCGTGGTGCTACCAATGTCAATTGTGGCTTTATGCAAAGTAAGGCCTTGAGATTTGTGGACAGATGACAAAGCCCAAGCCATTTTAAGTGGCATGACTTTCGGTTCGTGCGAAGAAAATCTTTTTGTCAATTGACCATCATCCGCTCTCTCGAGTCTTTCCACATGGTGTTATGAGTAATGGATCGGTGATTGGAGAGTTCAATCCTTTTAACATCTAGAGGTTGTGTTGGTTGACATGGTCATTTGTTGAAAATAAATGGGTGGCATCCTTAAAGATAAGGATTTCTTATTGAGAAAGGCACGAGTCGAAGAGAGTAATGAGAAATCCCCAATCCTCAAATAGAGGAACAAATATACGAATGTTGAGAAGTAGTTGGCAAAAGAGAATTTATGCAAGAGTACTACAATGTTGTCGAAGACATAATTCAAGGAGATGGAATTCTTGAATCCTCTTGATAGGTTGGTGTTGTATGAATTGTTGGCATATAGAGGAATGCCCATGACAGTGGTAGCTTCGAGAGGTCTCCAACAAGAATGATAGATTTTTTTCCCCAAATTTAGATGTTTTGTAATGGGGAAATGATTCACGAAGTCGGTAGTCGATCTCACTAAGAAAGTTTGTCTTTGATGAAGCTCAAATCATCAATAATAATATATTCAATATGTTTAAGAGAGTCTTGAAAAGATGCCAATGCCGACCTTCCATGGGTTTGATTTCTTTAATGTCAATGGGATATTGGTGTGTATCGTAGATGCAAAAATGTTGACTTTGGAAACCCTGGTAGGGACAAGTAAAATAAGGGGTGATAGACGCATATTATCACAAGACATAAATAATTTTTTTATATTATGGGACACATAATTTTTTTATTTTGTGAAAGCAAAGGTAAATTATGAATATGAAAAAGGTATGTATATGAAAGAACTAAAGAATTAAGAGGGACAATTTGTTTTATTATGCGATAGTAGGACAATTAGTTTTAAATCATGTATATGGGAAAGACAAAAATAAATAAATTTACGATCTTTAGAACACCCCAAAAGCAAAAACATAACTAAAAGAAAATTCCACATATAAAAAAAAATATTATGCAAAAATTTGATTTGTTATACATATTTTTTATGGCAATACAAACATGTATTCACAAAAATAAATGTAACATTCTATAAATTTTTCAATATATAAGCAAAATACTTTTATTAGGCAATTATAATTTGTTTGTATTTTTCAAATTAAGAAGCATGTAACAACAATAATAAAAATATGGAAACATGTTCGAATATTTTGATATGTTTTTACCTATTTGTATAAATATTCACCTTACATACAAGTTGAGCGTGTGATACCACCAAGTCTCTTGAAATTGTATAACTTTTTACAATTGTATGACTACTTTCTTAATGTGAATTCATAATTAAAGAGGCTATTCCAAATATTGTTTTTTCAAATTTAGATGTATAAACAATAGTAACAAAATATGAACTTGGACTTATTGAGTTTATTTATTTATTTCATATTTCTGGCATAACATAAACTGGTGTGTACAATAAATAAGTCTCATAATCCATTCTAAATACAAAATCTCAAAACATAATCTTTTACAAATTTGCAGTCGTAAACATTTGAAAACTTCATATTCTTCAAGATTGTAAAACTATATT
Source organism: Taxus wallichiana var. yunnanensis (assembly GCA_018340775.1). NCBI lineage: Eukaryota > Viridiplantae > Streptophyta > Pinopsida > Cupressales > Taxaceae > Taxus > Taxus wallichiana. The sequence goes on from CM031238.1 coordinate 725,265,721, forward strand.
TTTGTTTCTACAAACTAAATGAAGGAGGTAATTATTTTTTCTTTTTCTTTCAATTTTTTTTGTTGCTCGCATTTGTAATTTTTTTGCCTTTGTGCTTGATTTTTTTCTCGAGAATACATCTTCATGGTTGGCACACCCATATTTTTCAATTTATGAGGAGGTTCATATTTCATCGCATCTTCATTGGAATCATAAGTCAATCAAAATCCTCGTGAATGGGGACCAACAACGATGCAGAACTTGGATTTGGGTACAAAGGGCATGTCGACATCAAGTGGAGCGTTCTCTAACCATTTCTGCGATGATTGGTTTGACTTCCTGCGATGAAAAACGTTGACAAAAAATTGAAATATTTCAACTCTTCTTCCCTTTGCAAGAGGGGTGTAGTGAGGGTCACACCATTTGGAGGGGGTGAATTGTGTTTCTATCCTTCATTATTCCAAGTGGAAAATGAAAACATGTAATCATTTTCTCAAATATGATGTGCCAAAATTAGCAGGAACTTGACAAGGTCATAACTTGAGCTCCGGGTGTCCATTTGAGTCTGTTTTTTAAACTACATGTTTCGATGAGACGAACGTAGCGGGCAAGCCGCCCTACCGGTTGGGGCAAGTTTTTGACACGTTTTCGGGCCCTAAATCCGCCATCTTGAGGCCGAAAATTAGGATTTAAGTTATAGTTTAGTTTTTTCCTATTTTTGGGCATTAGTTAATTTTAGTCTAATAGTTGCATTATGAGTTAGAAAGTTGGAAATTCCTCTAATTTAGGGATGTAGAAGATGCGTGGTAATTTCTGTGCTTGTATGAATAAGCATGCGAACTTACTAAGAATAGTAGGTTCTAGTAAACTGCTAAAAATAGTAATTTCCACCACCTAGAGTAGATTTAGTCAGAGTTAGTTAGAGTTTACTTGGAAACTCGAGTTGGGAGTTGTTTTCCTATTTAAGAAACATTGTAACTCATTATTCAATAATGAAGAAGGAGATCTATTTTCTTTGGAGTTCATTTTATTTGCAGTAAATCTAGATTGGTTAGAATTTGGCTACATTAAAATAAGAAATGAAGTAAATTCTAAGAAAAATAAAACTTTTAATCTTTACGCCAAGGGAGAGGGAACATATTAGAACTCATCTAATAGATGCATCAAAGAGAACAAGTGAATGAAATGAATTTCTATTCACCGAGGCATCTTTAAAATACATTTTCAATGAGAAATTTGATGCCCTACTTGGGGTGTTTCGATGTGGCATCATAGGGACAAAATCCACTCAACACACAACAAATCCTGTCAATGATGAATGCATTCACCCCCACGTACCAAAGTGAAAGAGGGAAATCACTAGATGCTTTATGGTTTGTTTTTTCGGTTTAAAGGGAAATGTTAGTAGGAAACAAAAATAAGAGAAAATAAGTAAATGATTTCACGACAACACGAAAAATATAATACAAAATTTAGATCTTAACTAACAATCAATAAATGCATATAATGAAAATCGCAACAAAAAGCAATACAAAAATATAGTTCCCATATCTTATGTATTCAAAGTGTCACACAAATATTAGAAATCCTCAAATAATATATAAACATCACTTGTAAATAAATGAAAAATATGGTCTTTAAATATTCAAACATGACTATCAAATATAGTTTAGACCCTAAAAACACAAAATGTAGTATAAACCCTTCAATTATACAACTATCAATTAAAAATCTATTGACAATTATCAACGATGAATTGAAAGTCAAACTTTTACCACTTAAATTGAAAGCTCAAAAACCTATAGACAACCATCAATTATTAATTTAACTGCTTAATTAAATTGTTGACTTTTTTATAAAATAAATTTTATTGCAATAATAAAGAACACAAGAAACATAAAAGATGTTATTTAAATACAAGAAAATATAATAATTTTATGATAATCAATTTATTGAAATCCTTACTTCATTTTAAAGGGCCTATTGAAATTGATTCTAAAATTTTAAGGGAAGTTCATTTAAAAAAATAAAAGTTATAACTTGAATAGAATGTACGAAAAACCACTATTACTTTATAACAAAAATTATATTGAAAACCTATATTACTTTTGTGTGATGCAGAAGAAGACCTGAATGCCTATTACCAAGTTGCTTGAGAAATGAAGTTCGATACTCATTCTTTGTAATTTAATCGATTATTTCTAATGTGTAACATATTCTATCATTCAAATTTCAAACCATGTTTGATGATGGTTACTTTATTTGACAATAAGAAAATTTCCTACACTTTCTCTGAATGTACCCCTAAAGCCCATTAAAAACATACTATCGTATCATATCATTTTTTGAGAGTGCTTCCAAGCTTTTGTTAGATTAAACAGTCTACAATTACAACCTTTTATTGATTATCTGCAATTACAAATCGTTTATTAATCATGATTCAACTTAATCAAAAATAACATTGAGATTAAGAATAAAATTATACCGTGTCTAATATAATCCATATGGAGGGGTCACTTGGTCAAGACCATTAACTTCTCCATCAATTCAATGGCACCAACAATTAGCTTTTACACAAAGAAAAGAAATGGATTTTTTTGAAAAAATATGAGGAAATTGGGCTTTGTTATTATTATTATTATTTTTGGTGCCAAATGTTTTCAATTGGACAATGTTTAATTTGTTAGATAAGATGAAGCAAATGAGTAAAAATGTAAGCGAATTCATGACAAAATTGACAACATATTATGAAAGGAACATTATAAAATCGTTATAGTTATTAATAGATGCAAAAGTAAAAATATTTAAAGATGAATGGGAGGAAAAAACATGATTGCATAACCTTAATATCTAAACATGTATTTCAAAAGAGTCTTTGCAAGAAAGCTAAAAGATATAATAACTTTGAAGTACATAACAACTCAATTACACCTTAATTTGTTAAAAACCTCTCAACAATATAGATTTGCACTAATTTTCATATATACAACACCCCAACATGTATAATAATATATTATAAAATGTGTATTAACATGTTTCTCAAATGGACAAAAGTAACTTTTTTCTCTTTATTAGTTTTCATTCTAAATAAGTTAAGGAAATGTATATGAAGGGATCATTCAATAGGGGTGAAAGTACTAATTTGGCATACAATCTTGGATTTACAAATAAGTCTCCATAAGAAATGATCATACAAGGTTGTTGAGATCCCCGAGCCATGATAACATGCCTTATAGCTAGTTCACAAGAGGTTTCAATTTGAAGTAGATAGAGATTGCTATCATCAAGTACACGTATCAATAATTGAATCTTGGTGGATGTTATAAGTACTTCTTTTTATTAGGAAATCATGTCTTTTAAAAACTTCAAAATTTGATTAGTATTTGTTAGATAAATGGAAAGAAAATCTCCTAGTAGTTTCTTTCTTTTAAGGGGAGCCTTATATGTCATATCAAAGGCTTCCTTGACATTATATTTATGATTTGTCCCTAAGGATGGGCCCCGAAGTGTGACCTAAAGCGTTGGGCTTTGTAACAAAATTCTACACAAAGATATTCCAAAAACATTTTGTCACAATGTTGAGTTGTGGAAATATCGGAAAAACAATAACCTATAAAACAAATTTGTAGCAAAAAATTATTAAACCTTCGAAAGTATATAATTTTGAAATATTTTTTTGGATTTTAGCAAAATTAGTAGGATATATGAGGGATTGATGTAGGTTGTAAATAAAAAAGCATTAAAATGTTTTAATTGATAATTTTATGATATCGTGTAGTGTCATACATCTAACATAAATATGAATACAAACCAAAATAAGAACTTAAAATTTCATTAGAAATTTGACTCAAAAACATACTTAAAACTTACAGAGTGTAGTATATTAATATGTTTAGTTTACATTTTAGAAAACCATGTTTTCACGCAAACTACAACCCTTTGTAAAAAAATCAAGATTAAAACCTAGAAGTGAAAACATCAAACTTGGATGGTATTTCTATGGTGGATGTCTTACACATACCTGAATCTAGCTTCCTGTTGCTTCTTATTCATTAATTATGGTGCCAAATCCATCAAATTCCTGTGTTTTTTTCTCTAGATGAGATGAAATGATACATAGAAAAAAATTAGCCAAAACATTGGACAAGGCGGCTCTGGGTTCGTTTTCAAGGGTAAATTACCACATGAAAAGAAAATAGCCATCAAAGTTTTCTCCTTATTCTAAAAACAGGGAATTGCACAGTTCTTAAACGAGGTATTGTTAAATCACCATTTTGTGTTTCACTTTTGAAAAGATTTCTAAGCTGCACTGATAAGGAAAAAAGCTATACTTCATGTGATGAATAGACAAAATATTTTTAACATTCATTTTTGTGTTATACAAATAATTTCTGGTATATGGATATTGTAGACTTACAAATAATATGACTCTCTCGTATTAGCCAAAGAATGTAAATGGTCTTACAAATGTTACGATTTTGATTATTTTTAAGGAATGTAAATGGTCTTGCAACGTAAATGGTCTTACAAATAAAAGAATAACAAATGTTCTACCATATGAATGCAATGTTATATTACCGTCATTTTATCAACAAGAATGGTCTTGTTGAAAAGTCATAAATTAACATGATTAACATTGACAGTAAAATGTGGAGCAATATTTAAGTCATTTTACCAGTTTTCTGCCAAACACCGCAGTCTTGACACCCAACACGTAGCCAATGAGCAATAAGATAAAAAAACCGATGCTTTTAAAAATAACCACCAAATGCAGAACCAGAGACAAAAATCAAAGTTCCTTACTTGAAGATACATTATAAACTTCGGGATTCAACAAAACCATGCACAAAGAATGGGCGACAATACTGTGCAGTCCTATCCACTTATGCACGTTCCGAAATTCTAACAAAACATCTGCAATATCTACGCTATAAATCTCAAACTGTACGTTTCTGCCCACATTTACATACGGGACACGTTAACCAATGAAGAATTAATTCATTGCGCTGCTGTTAAGATATATGTGATTTGGAATAGATCAACGACATGTAATCTGCGTCAGAGGGCGTTGACATACGCTTCCATGGACCAGGGGTTAAATTTGACGGCCACTTATGCCTGTCAAACAATTTTCGAGTGACGGTAATTTTTCAATACTGCCCTTCAAAAACACAAAATAATGTTATTTTTTACTAATTATTCTATATTTATTATATCTTTTTTATATATATTTACATATATTTTTATAATTTATATACAAACCTATATAAAAATTGACGGTCACGTTTTAAATGTGCAAGTCGCGTGTGATGGTTAGATAAGATATTTACAAGTATTTTACATCTAAAATCACAAAAATGTCTAAACAGCCGTCAAATTTAACCCCTGATGGAGGCTGTTGATCACTATCGTGCATGTCATTCGGATGAGGTTTGAATCCCCTTTGGTAGACGCCTTTTGGCGTAAATATAACTGAATAAGATGTAGTTATTAAGTGTGTTTTATTGATTGGTAGTGTTAATTTTGTGTTAGATTTTTCTCTTCAAAATTTCAGAGTAGAGTTGGATTAAAGGTTAGGAGCGCCTAGGAAATAAGTGAAGTGGACACCCTTCTTACAATTTTAATTAATAAAATTTTCTATAAAATAAATAATGAAAAGCTACGTACATTGTCATATTTTAAAAAGTTGTATAAAGATCATAATAAATTACTAATTTAGAGAAATTGGTATAGAAAATGAATAAAAATTTCTAATAAAAATTTCAAATAAGGACATGTAATAATCTATGGATGGAGAGAATTAATCATAGTTGGTGCTTAGAATGCAACAAATATAATTTTTACACAAGTGGGTTACTAGTCTTATTTACTAGATATCAAGTAGGTGATAGGACTCAAAATTGAACAAAGTACCATTTTTTGCAAATTAATAAAAGTTGTTAGGTAGCTCCCATGGTTTTGTGAAGAGTGGTATGTGGACCAAGCTTGCTACTTCTTCCATAAAAAAGAGACATTTCTCCAAACCATTAGGAATAGAGAATTAAATAATTCTTTCCTTCAATTATACTTGTTTCTACTAACTACACTAGTGATAATATAAAAATACATGAACCTTTTGTGAGAAAAATTACACACCTAAATTATCTATATATATTAGAGAATAGGTAATAATACCAATAAAATCGTAGTAGCTTAAAAAAATGTGTATGCATGAAATTTATGTTACTTTATAATAATATCAATAAAAGATTCAATTAATATTAACTTGAAATAAAAATAGTAATTTCAAGTTCTAACTATAACAAAAATAACTTTAAACAGCTTGCCTAGTCGCATGGGGTTTAATCCCCTTTGATTTCTTATCATTGAATATTTGTTGATTTCTCTCAAATATGGAAAAAATTATCTTACTCATCTTATAATCATATCATATAAATTATTATTCTTATGTAATATAGATAAATAAAACATTGTAATTAATTGTATCTAATTTGTCATGTACATTATAATTTTATACAATAGGAAGAAATTATATATATATATACCTCTTATTTATTGCATCTCATTCGTCCCATATATTATTACTCTTACATAATATGGATGAGTACAATATAGTCATTGTGTTATATTTGTCCTAGACGAATAAAATATAATAAATAGTGTTTGTATAAACAGACCTCGTAGATAAAAACCACAACATTTTTCTAATTGAAATAATATTCAGATCCTTAAATCAAGTCGTTTAACAGCTTTTAATTTAACAATTTAAAGCTCGCATTTTAGGTCTGAGACATAAATAACCTTTATTTATGAAGTTGGTTGAGGTCTACTGGCATTGCTAACAGGACCTCTCTATGAAAGAGGACATGCATAGCCACTAGACCTTTATAACTATTTAACTAAGATATTTCTCTTATATGTGTTGAGGAAAATGGATGTGCAGACAAGCAGAAGTGGTTAATGGAGGAACTCTCATTCAAAGCACCCTTCTCACTTCCTCCTGAACTTGTGAATCTCCTTTATTCTATGGGCTGAAACATTACGTACTCCTCCTGATGGAGCTGAAGCCATTTGTGAAGATGGAACAAGTGCTGCTGACTGGTTATCTTTTCCAGTGTTCAGCTCTTCACCAGTCTTTCTGTTTTATCTTTTGAATCTGAAGAAGATAAGGGACAGAAGATCACTGCATTTTTTTGATGTGAAAGCTATAAAAACTATATGAATTTGCAGAAAAAATGAAATCCTATTGACGTTGATCATAAGGAATGATAAGCTATTTCCATACCTTGGCTCCATGCCCAACATAGACTACATCTCAGGCCCTCAAAACTTGGAAAAGGTTTGAGTTGGAATGGATGACAAAGGCCTCCATTTAAGATAAGTACAAGTTTTGGACTTGTGGACCGTACGTCTCCATTTCTTTTATTTATCATACTTTTCTGCGAGTGGTAAATAACATATCCTAGTTTAATGGCGATGAATGGAGGAGAAGATGACATATTTACCCTTAGTGGAATCTTGATTAAAATAAGTGTGGACTGGATGCATTTCCCACCCAGAAGTTGGAAGCAATTTGCACACCACATGATATTAGAAAACTATGCATTTAAATAAAGAAAATTGCACATGATGACAAGGGAGATACCAAATACTAAATATGGGTGCTGACCTTTCCAATAAATTTAGTGGGCAAAAAAGGATCAAGGGAGATCCTAAACACTAACTATAGGGGCGAATCTTTTAATTAAAAGCAGTACTAAACTGCACAATATCTAGTGAGAATGAGGTGTTATGTTTCATGCCTTGACTTAACACAACTTTTACAAATTGTATTTTGAAATTTATTTGAGTTATTTTCCATTATCTGATATTTTTCCCCAAAAATGTACTTTTGAAATATTCAATTAGAGAAATGCCACAACAATCCCTTATACATGTTGTAATTTTTATTTACATTAGAATTTCAAAAGTGATTTATTGACACATCCCACACTCCTACTATTGCTTTAGATTTCAAGACAAAATTGACCAAAAATTGTCTCAACTATTGCTAATGTCTCCAAGTAATGCCATCCATTTCAATTGAATCTTCTTTGTACTTGTTAAAGCAATCAAAAGAGGACTAAATTTTTGTCGGACAACTTGAGCAACAATTACCACATCCCCCTTCAAAAGGTCAATCATATTGTTAGAAGGAAGGCATCAATTTGTATCCAAATATCTATCAACTTGAACTTGAATCAACAATATCATATATCAATTTTTTTCTAAAACTCTAGTATAAGATTTTTTTAATTGAAAAATGCACTTTTATATTTAAGAAAAGATATAGTACATCACTTATCATACAAAAAAATGAGCACGGAAGAGATCACACCATAGAATGCTAGTCAAATCGATTCAAGAAGGCCTCAAGAAAAAGTCATCTCACCTCACATGAACATCAAAAGTTAAGCATTATAATAATAGAGTTTTTAAAAGCAAAAAAAGGGCATAAAAATCCCCAAAGCAAGGAGGCCAAAAAAACTACACCGTTATAATGAAGATGGTACTCGGATGAGGAGGCGATGGACTATCTGGGTTATCCCCCAACCACTTTGGTGAAAAAGGAGTAGTCCATGTCATGGATGGGATCTCACCCATCACGTTACTCATTGCTCATGTTACTACCTTTTTCTTTAGCTGGTTGATCTTGGTGGCCGGGAGAGATGGCCAACGCCAAACGTAGGAATTTCCCCTAAGAGGGGAACCCTACCCACTTCTTCCACCGTGTCGATGATGTTGAGCTGATTAAAAATTATGCCACTATGAGCTAGAGAAGGATGTCGATACCTAACAAGGATGCGGTGACGTCAAGGAGAGAAGCTCAATGAATTTTGGAGCAGCGCCTATGAAATCCTTAGCTCAACCTTGTGAGGAGAGAGCGATGATGTGGCGAGTATGGAGGAACCCAATTGACATGGCATGGGATAATATCTTAATGAAATAGAAGGGATTGAAGGTTCTCTACCTCTAGGAAGACTTTCTCCAGTATTGGCACCTAGATATAAATTAAAATATCAGATATCATAGTAACTTTACTAGTCACATGGAAATATCTATCCATAATAATGTTGTTAAACAAGAAAAAAAAATTACATCTTTATGAGTATGAAAGAGAATATCATCTCTAAAAATTTGTCAATAATTATTATATGTTGCATAGAAGTGTCACTTTGAATCCCCCATATAAAAATTTTCTAGGAAAATAATTCAAGGATGAAACGTTGGAAAACAATGTAAATCAACTTCTAGAAAGATTGGACGTGCGGGAAAAACTAAAAGGATGTGTTTAATTGAATATATTTGTTGTCAAGCGGAGAATGTAGGGTTAGAAAATCCTATGCATTTGATTCTATCTCTAATAGGGAGTCATTGATATAAAAAACACCATAAAAAGTGGGCTTTTAGGCTCAATACGTGCATTCCAGATGGTTTCAAACCTTCTCACCCATGTCATATCCTTGGATTTGATATTTAAGTGATGATTTAAATAATCACTCAAAAAATGCTTCGAGGCAAGAAGGTGATACCCAATATTCATGGCTTGTAGCAGAGATAGGGTCACAGATGGCCAATGCCAATGTTGCCACCAAGGCACACCGGAAGAAACCCTAATTTTATGAAGGCAACTTATCGGGTAAAGAATATGTGAATTTTGAAAGAGGTTATTCATCTTCCTTTTTGAGATGGAATTTCTCTTTTAGTGAATCACATGGTATCCAATTATGTGAATATTTGAAAAATATGTCACCAATTATCCTAATTCATTTCTTGAAAATCCAAAAATTTTAATCCAGGGAATCGTGGTAAATAAGACATTGTGGAAATTTAGATTTGGAGACCACCAAAGGGAGGGAGAGAGAGAGAGAGAGATCCAGAGAGAGAGAGAGAGAGAGAGAGAGAGAGAGAGAGAGAGAGAGAGAGAGAGAGAGAGAGAGAGAGAGAGAGAGATTTAGAGAGAGAGAGAGAGAGAGAGAGAGAGAGAGAGAGAGAGAGAGAGAGAGAGAGAGAGAGAGAGAGAGAGAGAGAGAGAGAGAGAGAGAGAGAGAGAGAGAGAGAGAGAGAGAGAGAGAGAGAGAGAGAGAGAGAGAGAGAGAGAGAGAGAGAGAGAGAGAGAGAGAGAGAGAGAGAGAGAGAGAGAGAGAGCCTTGATATGAATTTATCCTCTACCTAGATGAGATTGGGTTTGAGAAATTCTTAAGCTTTCCATATACTTTTAGCCAAAAAGGTGCAAAAATATTCATTAATGTTGGGGAAAGAAGGAGGCTTTGAAATTGTTATCTCTTGAAAGTGCACCTCAGAGAGATGGCTGCAGTTTTCTAAGCTTGCGGGAATTTGATCTCTCTCTTTCATAGATACAATGGAAACACCTCAAGTTAGTGGGTTCTATTTTTAGGCGAGTCTACGGTATCAAGGCCAGTTCCTTGTCGATGTATCCTAAATTGATTCTAGAGTTTAAGGGTAAAATATGACTGTAAAATAATTAAAACTAGGTGATACACCAAATTTATATGAGGGCTTTGGTGAGTATATGCACAATTGGTATGTGAAAGGATTTTTATGCACGAACCAACAGTTTTCTACAATATCAAGGGCAAAAACTTTGAGGTATTGAGGATATTATCACAACAATACTATTAAGATAAACATGCACATTTAAGATCATGTATAAACTATTGAATTTTGTAACAGGGGTAAGATGATTAATCAAGGAATTTGCATTCACAAGACTAATAGAAACATACACAAGATTGAAAATAATTGGGAAGGAAGAAAATACTTCAAACTCGAAAGGCAAAATTGACAAAAATTGCTTTAAAGACTCCTATATCAAAAAGCCCCCCTATGCAAGTTGCAAAGGCACACAATATATAGCAAAATAAAAATTTCCCTCTTCCTAAAAATAGCCTAAGGCTTGTACTTGCCCATGCATCTTATTTTTATCCTTTTCTAAATAATAGATAAAGGAATAAAAATAGAGCATGCAATTACAAATAGGCATTATTAGCCTTAATTACAATACAGTCAAAATGAAGTTGACTGTATTATTTTTAATAAAAGAAAGGTGAATAATTTGCTAAAAATAAGGTTGTTTGCTAGGCAAGTCTCTCTCCATGGGCATGTAACTTTTGCCTCCTTCTCTATTTTGACCTCTTGTGAAGCATGCAAAAATAACTCGTGTGAGTGAGAAAAATTAATTACATTATTTGTAATACTTTGCAAAAGTAATTTATCCAAACATCTATCCTGATTGGGACCACCTCCAAGCCTGATGTTGACATTTATTTGTCTTCTAATGGTCATATGAGTGACATTTTGCAACTCAACTCTAGCTCCTTCTATAGTGGGGACCACCTCTGCACTTCACCATGGTTTGGCCACCCTTGATTATTTGACATAGGTTACACTATATAGTTTGCCACCTTTTGATTATACACGACCATGTAATACTTGTCGGCTTTACATGTTTAAATAGTATATAGTTTAGAAATTCACCTTTTCAGTGATCATTGTGGCATAATTTGGTCGATTTTTGGCATTATTTAGAGTTTGGACTATAGTGATCTTTGAATTTCAAATGCAATGATTTCATTTGATTTTATGATGTGGGTTGGCCCCTTCTCCACGGTGACTCACCCCTCCATGCATTTTTTCTGGAAACCTAACTTAGGTTGAGTTTTGTTTGGAAACTGGTGATAATTTTAAAACCACCGATCTGTGTAATTTGAGATCTTAGGCCATCGATCTTTGGACTCGGGGTTAAGGTTTCTGACTATGCATTTAATTTGGTTGGTGGGAACTAACCGTGGTTGATTGTTTTGATCCATGAGCACAATCCTCACCTTTGATCTCCATCCTTGATATTTCCCGATTGTCGATGCTTCAACCATGGTTGGCTTGTTGAACTCATCTCTCGGGTTTGCATGCTAAAGGGTGGCTTCGAACCATAATGATCACTTTATTTGTTTTTGTGATGCGGGTGAAGCCTGGAAATTTTTTTCGATGCCATTGTTTGAATTCATTGAGCTTGGCTTTAAGCATTTCCATAGCTTTGTGAGGCCCCTGTGACTTTGTATCTCGTATATATCCACCATTCTTTCTCTTTTTTGAGCTCTTTGTGAGAGATAATGAAGGTGGCCACCATTATTATTTCTTCAAGCTTAGCTTTCCTCTTGAATATTAGTTCCGTCATTGCAGAGGATAAATAAGGGACCTCCCGTAGCTTTGCATTGGGTTCTTTTGCTCTGTTTTGAGCTCCTGAACAATATGGTTTGGGATGTTGTCGCCAAGGTTGAAACTTTTGAGCTCTATTTTCGTCATTCTTTGGTATCTATGGTCTATTGGAGTTACTCGAAGGTTTTAGAAGCTCATTTCTTCTTTGGTCTTGCATCATTTGCTTGATGAGAGGCCAGTAAGATTTCCGATCCTTGTGTTTTCGTTGGTATTTGGTTCTTACCACTTCGACTTCAAAAATGATACCCGTTTTCTTTTGCATTTCTATGTGTGATCTCTTGGATGACTTTGGTCGTTTTCGAGTTGAACTCATTTTGGGTTTAGTCCTTTTAGTTCTGAGCTCGATGATATCTCAAGGGTTTTCTCCACTTTGATTTAACCAGTAAGTTTTACTTCTTTCTCTGACTTGGTAGCCATTAATGGGTTTGCAATTAAATCCAGGATTTGTACTTTTATTTCTATACTGCAATTTAAAGGTGATTGACCTTAAAATAATGTTAACTTCTGAAATACTTGAATACTTTTCAATTCGGATGTGCGTGAAGTTTGACTTAAAGATTTTCTGTCTAAGCTTGTGTTCTGAATAATAAATGGATATTCTTATTTGCTTAAACATTTCAGATCTAAATGTTTACTGTTATAAGTATTTAGAATCCTCCATTTCTTTTAATTTTGCAATCTATTCTTGAGGTTAATAATATTTTTTGAAAAAAATTAAAATCCACTTCATACAATCTTAGTTTTGCATTTTATGATTTCATTCAACCATTAATATTCACTTGGTCTCGTAATCTATTCATTTCAAAAATAACTCTAAGTTTTTAAACCTAATTCCTTTTGATGGTTTCACTAATCATTTTTCTTTTCACTGATTTGGTTCATCGTGGCTTGAGGAAGACATTATTTTTATTGTAACTTCTCTTTTGTGCCTCGAATTGTTGCTTTTAATAACTTAGATCTCGGTATTCCTCCTTTGATATGGATATTTAACCCGTTATTTCACCTGAAGATGGAGGTTACGTGTTCTTCAAACTAGATGACTAATTATCTTTAATCTTGTAAATACTACATTCAATTTGATCTCTGAAGCTATTACTTGTAGTATTCTGTGTAGTTGATACTTGATTAATTTCAAGACTGTACTTATAGAATGCTGTACTTGTAAGATTTATCTTGCAACTTCATCTCTCTTCAGCTGTTTAGGCTTATAATGAATGCTCCAAAATCCTTCAATTTGATGACTGAAAGTATAGTTCCCTTTCTTTTTGCTTAAACACCGTGTTTTATCTTTATTACAACTTTCATGTATGCTAGAAAATTTGAAATGTTGACAACATATTTTTTTCAGAATATTATCTTCATTCTTTTTTCAGCTATAGTAGTTGTATTTTCTAATTCAGAAAACAAAAATAACACCTTCAGTTGAAGCTGATTTGGTAATTGAAAGTTGAAACATTATAACTATTCATTCCTGGTCATGCAATGCTTTTCTGCATTTCTGTATCACTTTACTTAATTTACATAGTCCTCTTAAAGCATGTGATAGTTGAAAACAACATGATGAAAAGTTGTAAATGTCCATTTTACATGGCGAAGCCTTGTCAAAATTTTCCCAGAATCTTCTTTTCATTCCGTTTCAGTTGTAATCCTTTCTTTCCAGTTAACTTCAGCTTCTTGAAATTTGATTCTTCTTCTTTAGTTGTAAACTAAAACATGTATTTCTATCTTCTAGTCTCTCTTCTGTACTGTAACTTCTTCCACTTCAAAATGATTACTGAAACCTTGAGTTACATTCTTTCTTCCTTCTCGCCATGTACTTATGACTTGTCAATTTCTTCTGGGCTACAACCTATACTTTCACAGTTAGGAAAATAGTTAGAAAATACTTGAAGGATTTTTGGGCTCTCTTATGTCCATGTTCTTCCTTTCTTTTCTCTTTCTTCTTTACGAGTAAGTAGAGCATATATGCATCGATATTCAAGTAAATTACATCTCTTGTTATTAGAGATTCATATGCACAATTAGGACAATCTAGGAATATGAATTGATCCCTGAGCTTGTAACTGATAGTTATCCTTTTCTTCTTTTCAAGTAAGTGGCTTCTATAATGGAGATGAAGAAGAAGCTGGAAATGGAGATGCTTTCAATCAAAGAAAGAAACCCCAAGGAAATAATGGGTTCACTCATACTCCTTTTCTTTCTCTTTCATGCATGTGTACCTTTTATTTCAGTAGTTGTACTTTACTTTTCAGTTACATCCCATGGCTTGTGTGGGGAACATTTGAAAATTCCTTATGAATAAAACATTGAATTATGTAGATGAGTTGTATATTTCTTTCTGCATTTCAACTTTTTGTATGGATTGTATGATGAACTAAACAACTCAGTCATATAATTGAATGTCTTAAACATGAAGGAAAGAACATTAATGAGAACTCAGTAACATTTAGTAATGAACTTTGATTTCTGTAATCTGCACTTATGTTTGCTTGTCCCAAAACTCAACACTTCACCTACTCTGTAATTTGGTGTCTTCATCAAGACAACACAACTGTCCTTTGGGGCCTTTGTGTTCTTTTGCTGAAGGTATCATGAAATTACAGACTATGTGATCTGTTACATTTTGTAACAACACACATAGTTATAGATTTCACTTAATCATTAATTAATTCAGCAGTAACTAATAACATCAAAAATTCCTTAGCTTAGGTATACTTCACCAATACCTTTCATCGTAATGACAAAGTTTCGAGTTGCCCATTTTTACACAAGTGCAAAAATTGTCAACATTTTTGTGATCCTGCGGGGAAAGCTGCCTGCTAGCTTATAGATCAGTGCCTTTCTCTTGTCCACTGGGCATGAAGTCCAAACATGTAACCAAAATTTTTCTTTTCCGAAAGGTCCAACCCTTCCAAAATGGAACTAAAACTAGGAAAGGATCTGGTAAACTAGATCATGTGCACAAATGCACTTATTGAATTGAAAAACAATGCAATGTGCAGGGACTGCACTTATTGAAGGGAAATCCTACTCTAACAATCATTGTAAGATTTTCAATAATAGTGTTTGAGAAACATACCATTCACAGAATGGGAAGTTCCTCTCCATTCAGCTTCAAAAGTGAAAAGCATTGTGTTCTTTGCAAGCTGAAATCATGTAAGGGCCACTCCAGATTGTATCAAACTTTGTGTGTCTTCCTGGCTTTGCATGATCAACATCCCACTTTAACACAATATCTCCTTCATTGAAGACTCTGAATTTGGCTTTCTTGTCAAAAGTCTTCTTCATTTGTTTATGATTCTTTTCCATATCCAAATGAGCTTGATCTCTTAGCTCTTGTAATTCCATTAACTCTACATAACGAACCTGCTATGGTTCATTCTCAAGAAGCTCCATTTGATGTAGTAAATCTAATGCAGGTAACTCAACTGAAATAGGCATTCTTGCTTCTTTTCCGTACACAAGTTTGTATGGTGAATTGCCAACTGATCTCTTAGGAGTCACTTTGTCAGCCCAAAGTGCTGAATTCAACATCAAATGCCAAGCTCTTTGATTATCTTTGAGTGTTCTTCGATTATCCTTAATGATTCTTGTTAGTGCTTTCAACTAAGCCATTACCTTGTGGGTAATAATTAGATGAAGAACTTAGATATATTCCATGGTTGATAGCCCAATATGTTATCTTTGCGCCAAGAAAAGTTAAAGCATTATCTAATATGATAGTTGCTTTGGAACACCAAATCTACGAGACTATACCTTCATAAAAGGATAATATCGAAGCTTCATTGGCTCCTTCAAGGCTATTACTTTAGTCCATCGTGTAAAATAATCAGAGTAGTTAAGATCCACTTATGTCCTTATGATGAAGGTGGGTTTATCATGCCAATAAAATCAAGAACCCACCGCATAAAAGGTTGATCAACTGAGATAGGCTACAAGGGTAGTGAAGCTAGACGCGTTCTTTTCCTACAAAGAAAGCACATTTTTTACAATTTCTAATCCAATCAAAATAGTCTTTGAATATGCTAGACCAATAGTAACCATCTTTCATAATTTTTAAGGCCATAGTACATGTTGAAAAATGACCTCCTGTAGGTCCTTCGGAGAATTTTGATAGTAATTTCTGAATTTTATCGTAGTCAACACATCGCAACAAGATTCCATTTATATCCCTTTTGAACAACACACTATCAACAAAGAGATAGGGAACAACTTGTAACCTAAAATATCTTCTTTTATTTTTGTCCAAACCTTCTAGATAGGTGCCATGTTGTAGATAATTAACCAAATCAGTCATCCATCTTGATTCCTAAATCTCATGAGTGAGCTCAGTCTGTTGATTTCTTGGTTGAACCATGATCTCTGATTGCTGATAAGCAATTTCAGTATGCTGTTTTGAATCATCTGATTTTATAGCTTGCTATTTTTACATAACAGTAATGAGATGTTCACATAAGCCTTTCCCTCAATCCGTCTTAGCAACCCGAATATCAACATCATACTCCATGACCTTCATTATCCAGTTTTCTCTTTTCTCATTAAATTCCTTATTTAATAAGAATGCTTTCACACTTGGATGAGAAACAAGAACATGGATTTTATTGTTTGAAAGCATATACTTGAAATTATTTAGTCCTCTGACTATTGAAAGTACTTGTTTTTCAAGAAATGTGTACCTTGTTTAATAATCATGCAAGCTCTGTCCAAAGAAAGCAATAGGCTGCTTAATATTTTCATCTTTGACTTGAGTTAATATAATCGAGATTGTTTTAGCTCCTGCAATTGCATACACTGCTGTAAAATCTTTATCAAAATTTAGATTTGCAAGAGTAGGAGCTTGAGAGATAACTACTTTGATTGATTCAAATCCTTCTCTCCCTTCACGGGTCCAAGAGAAGGTTTTCTCTTTCTTTAGCATAGCTGTGAGTGGTTTAACCAATGCTTTGCAAAATCTGAAAAAATCTTCTAACAAAGTTGATTTTTCCCAAAAAACTCTATAAGGTCTTCTTATGATGAGGCAATGATAGCTGTGATATGGCTTCGATCATGAAAGGATCAATTGCTAAACCTTTCTTAGAAACAATATGGCCAAGTAGCTTGCCTTGATGTACTAAAAAGATAGACTTCAAGTGGATTCAAAGATATTCCAAATTGCCTGCACAATTGAAAAGTCTACCTTAAATGCATTAGATGTTCTTCAGAATCTTGTAAAAATATAGTAACATCATCTAAATAAACACAGATGCATTTATTTAATAAGCTACGAAAAGCCATGTCCATTGCACGTTGAAACATTGCACCGTATTTGAAAGACCAAAGGGCATTATTTTGTAAGCATAGGTACCCCACTTAGTAGTAAAGGCTATTTTATATCTATCTTCTTCCCGGACTAAAATCCGATTATATCCACTTGTAACCATCTAGAAGAGATAATCTATCCGAACTCAGAGACTGTTCTCAAAATCTAATCCATATTTGGGAGTGGGTAATGATATTTTAATGAAGCCTTATTAAGATCTCTAAAATTTACACATAGTCCGATTCCACCATTCTTCTTCCTAACAGAACAAGATTGATTATACCAACTTGAATGCTTAATCGGAAAGATAATACCCAATTTAATCGATTAGATAATTCTTTCCTCATTAGAGGCTCTATTTTGGGATTTACTGAGCCTCTTTTTCGTCTAACGAGTTTAGAATTTGGCTCCAACTCAATTGTATGTTTTACTAAATTGGGATCAAATTATTTTAGGTCTTAGTATTTCCAAGCAAAAAATCCTTAAACTCCTTAAAAAGATTAATAAATGTCTACTTTTCGGTTAAGGAGCATACCTTTCCAAGAAATAGCTTTTTCCCTTCATCAATCGAGATCTCTTCGTAATTATCGCATGGGTTGACATTTTAGTCTTGACTTTTCTTAACTCGATCGCTAGTCTTGAAGATGTCTTCCAATGTAACAAGACCTTGAGGTAATTTATTTGTCTTTAGTTGAACAATTTGGTTACCATATAAATGTTGTATTTTATCTGATTTACTTGTAGAAAATTCAGCTTCTTGTTGTAAAAACCTACAAATTTGATCATCATTTTAAAAAATTACCAATTTGAATCATTATCAAGTATTGAGGGCATGATAATTAGCTTTATATGACGCTGATTTTGCTATTTTTAATCTGTTCCAACACTTCAAAACTAGCCCCAACTCTGCAAGTCTATTTGCATGCTTGTTTTCAGCTATAGGAATAGACCGAATATTAATAACATCAAATCTTCCATTAAGTCTGAAAATCTATGTCTGTAAGACTTCATTAATGGATTCTTACAAACATTAAAATTTCTTACTTGATTGATAACCAACTCAGAGTCACCAAAAATCTGTAGCATACTAATACCTCTCTTTCTGGCCCAAAGTAAGCCATGAATTAATGCTTCATACTCAACTACATTACAAGTACATGCAAATTAGAGACTCAAAGCTGAGAAATACCTTTTGTTCATTGGGGAAGTGAGCATCAAACCTACTCCCTGTCCCTTCTTGTTCTTAGCTCCATCAAAATGAAGCTTCCAAATTCCTTCTACCAAATCTTCTATTTTGGACAACAAGGGAAGTGGTGTATTTTCCTCGTGCATACAATAAACACCAAACAAGTGTTCAACTTCCTTAAAAGGATCATGAGCATGTTCTTCCATTGTCTTTTCATCCATAAACATGTTAGAAACACCATCTAATGCTAAAACCTGAGCTACCTCATCAAAGTCAGATTGATCTAAGGCTGAATAATTAGCCACCGCATTTGGAGAGTGAGGCTCAATATGAAATTTGGCCAATGGTTATGAATTGATAGTAACTTTGGTACCATAACGAGTAGTGAAAAATAAGGACCAATATGAAGAGAGATACCCTCCTATTTTTTCCGTGAAGTCTCTAGATAAGCATAAAGCAAAATATGGAGGCAAATCCACAACAATGACATCTTATAGAATAGAACCATTTAGGTAAGTATGTAACATTACCTCTAAATTTCTGATTACACCAATTGTATTGGTTACAGTTCCATCAAGTCAGAAGACACTCCTTTACGTAGGCTCATACTGCAAACCCAATTTTTTTGCTATTACTTTTGGCATAAGCTGTGCTTACTTTGCACTCTATCCACCATGCAATTATGAACTAGTTGTTCTTCAATAATCAATGACAAATAAAATGGTGGTGGATTCTTCATATCATGAGTATTCGAACTTTCTCGAACCATCCACTTAACTTCTTTAATGCGGTCTTGCTCAAATGTTCCAAGGACCATGTCTACCTTCTGAACTTCCTTTTCTACTATATTTGAAGAAATCTACAACTTAGCTAGTTCATGAGAAAGCAAATCTTGTTGTCTAGGAATACTTAGGGCATCCCACATTGAGATGTTAACATTATGATTTTTCATTACATCAACAATGTTGAAAGAAGCAACTATTTTAGAGACGGATTCAACTGTCTTAGAATAGGCCTTAGCGAAAATTGATTCTGCTTCAGCTGCCTTGGATATTTGAGGTATACAAAATCTCCTTGGATTGCGATGTAGCTATTTTTGATGGCCTTTATCAATCAGAAAACTTTTTGTTTTTTGAGGAAAAATAGGGTTGTTGGTTGACTTTGGAACTATAGATGTTGTCTTATCATTGACAGTAGGTAGGCCGCAGGATAGGCCTATTTTGTTGTTTTTGACTTTCAGCAGCTTTCCCTTGAGCCCTAGTAGTGACTGTAATGAAATCTTCCTCATTGAAACTGACTAAATTCTGTTCAAGTGCTTTCTAAACATGAGTTTCTTGCTTCCCAACCTCCATTTGAGGCATGAACAATGTTTCAGATTGAGGTTGTGCAACAAGATTCAGATTCAAAAAAGTATTTGGGCAACTTGTAGCTGAATGAGGTTGATTGCAAGGTTGACACCACTCTTCTATAGCCATATTAACTGGGACTAAAGCATTAGATGAACTAGGAGCCTTTGGGTCAAATTGCCTTCACTGGTAAGGCTACTTATAATTTTGATTCTATTGATAAGGATGCCTATTTTGCCGATTCTATTGATTTTGCTGATAAGGAGCCTAATAGGGTCTGCTAGGTAATGCAATTATGTTTTCAATCGAAGTCAATTTATTTCCCATAGTCTGCAAAGCTTTAAATACATCATATGATGGGGCTACAACAATAGGTTCTATGATTGTAATAGGCTGAGGAATAGGTACTAGATCTACCAAAAAAGGCATTGAAGGCCTTGGTACCAATTTCTAGCTTGAATAAGACTATTTTCAGCTTGGATAGCGATATCGTAGGCTGTTGGGAGTGTCTTCCCCCATTGACTAAATCATAGTTGAGATATCACTGTTTAATGCCCTAAGATAATAAAGGAAAGCATAATTAGCTTGAGGCTTGACACTTGTTGGAATTCTTTCCTAGGTTCATGCAAAACGGATATTAAAACTGAACATAAATTCATTGGGAGCTCTTTTAATAGTAGAAAACTATTCAATGAGAGACAAATGATTTGAATTATCCTGGAACTGTTTCAACAATTTTTCACCTAAGTTATCCCAAGTTCTTATGCTTCCAATTTCTAGGTTTCTATACCATTGCAAGGCTTACCCTTTAAAAGATGCAGCTAAAAGTCTTAAAGCTACATCTTCATGAGTGATATTATGGACTGCACATATGGCTACAACATCTTTGATATGTTCAGCAGGTGTAACCTGATTTTCACCCGTGAATGATGGTAAAATTTTCATGGCAACATTAAGAATGTCATGGTAGACTAGGATTACTAATGGACTGCCATTAGTAAAGGTCACAAAATTCCTTGGTGGTTGAATAATCATTTGAAAAACTGGGATGTTAATAGAGAAATTGATACGTGGTGAAGGAATATTAGGAGGGTTATCAAAACTAGGTCTATTATAAGGTAAAGTATTACCAACTCTTCTCCTTCTAGTAGAATTCAAGGGTAAAGAAACAAACTCAGGAGGAATTCCTCTTACCGATGATCTTATAGTCACTTTAGGCATGGAACATGTTGTAATACTAGTCTGAAATCAACTTTACGAAGTCGCCAAAAGATCTTAAAATCCTTAGAATAAATTACTGCATCTTGCTCCCAAAAGTGAATTTTTAAATGTTGTAAATCTGTTATGGATCTATCGTAACTTGCACACAAATTTAATTCATTGTCCCACCGGGTGTGCCAAATACTATTATCTCTCGAAAGTGCACCCTGTAGAGAGATGGCTACAGGTTTTCTAAGCTTACAAAATTTGATCTCTCTCTTTCATAGATACAATGGAAACACCTCAGGTTTGTGGGTATACCTATTTTGAGGTGAGTCTTCGGTATCAAGGCCAGTTCCTTGTTGATGTATCCTAAATTGATTCTGGGGTTTAAGGGTAAAATATGACTGTAAAATAATTAAAACTAAGGTGATACACCAAATTTATATGAGGGCTTTGACTGAGTATATGCAAAATTGATATGTGAAAGGATTTTTGATGCACGAACCAACAGTTCTTCTATAGAATATCAAGGGCAAAAAACTTTGAGGTATTGAGGGATATTATCACAACAATACTATTAAGATAAACATGCACATTTAAGATCATGTAGAAACTATTGAATTTTGTAACAGGGTAAGATGATTAATCAGGGAATTTACATTCACAAGACTAATAGAAACATACACAAGACTGCAAATAATTGGGAAGGCAGAAAATACTTCACACTCAGAAGGAAAAACTGGCAAAAATTGTTTCAGTACTCCTATATCCAAAAGTCCCCCGTGCTTTGCAAAAGCACACAATATATAAAGCAAAATACAAATTTCCCTCAACCTAAAAATAGCCTAAATCTTGTACTCACACATGCATCTTATTTTTATCCTTTTTTAAATAATAGATAAAGGAATAAAAATAGAGCATGCAATTACAAATAGATATTATTAGCCTTAATTACAATACAATCAAACTGAAGTTGACTGTTCTATTTTTAAGAAAAGAAGGGTGAATAATTTGCTAAAAATAAGGTTGCTTGCTAGGCAAGTCTCTCTCCATGGGCATGTAACTTTTGTCTCCTTCTCTGTTTGTCCTCTTGTGAAGCATGCAAAAATCAACTCCCTATGAGTGAGAAAAAATAATTACATTATTTTAATATTTTGCAAAAGTAATTTATCCAAACATCTATCTTGATTGGGACCACCTCCAAGTCTGATGTTGACATTTCTTTGTCTTCTAATGGTCATATGAGTGACATTTTGCAACTCAACTCTAGCTCCTTCTATAGTGGGGACCACCTCTCGCACTTCCCCATGGTTTGGCCACCCTTGATAATTTGACATAGGTTACACTATATAGTTTTCCACCTTTTGATTATACACGATCATGTAATACTTGTCGACTTTACATGTTTGAATAGTATATAGTTTAGAAATTCACCTTTTCGGTGATCATTGTAGCATAATTTGGTCAGCTTTTGGCATTATTTAGAGTTTGGACTATAGTTGATCTTTGAATTTTGAATGCAATGATTTCATTTGATTTGATGACATGGGTTGGCCCCTTCTCCATGGTGATTCACCCCTCCATGCATTTTTTCTCAGGAAACCTAACTCGAGTTGAGTTTTGTTTGAAATCGGTGATAATTTTAAAACCGCTTATATGTGTACTTTAAGTTCTTAGGCCGTCGATCTTTGGACTCACAATTAGGGTTTTTGACTGTGCATTTAATTTAGTTGGTGGGAACTAACCATGGTTGATTGTTTTGAGCCCTGAGCATGATCCTCGGCCTTTGATCTTTGTCCATAATATTTCCCGATCGTTGATGCTTTAACCATGGTTGAGTCTTGTTGACTTGTCTCTTGGATTTTCATGCTAAAGGGTGGCTTCAACCATAATGATCACTTCATTTGGTTTTTGTGATGTGGGTGAAGCCCTGGCAAATTTTTTTGATGCCATTGTTGAAGTTCACTGAGCTTGGCTTTAAGCATTTCCTTAGCCTGTGGGGCCCTATGACTTTGTATCTGGTATATTTCCATCCATTCTTTCTCTTTTTGAGCTCTCTGTGTAAGATTATGAAGGTGTCCACCATTATTATTTCTTTGAGCTCATATTTCCTCTTGAATATCAGTTCCGTGGTTGCAGAGGATGAATAAGGGACCTCCCGTACCTCTACATTGGGTTCTTTTTCTCTGTTTTGAGCTCCTTAACAATATGGTTTGGGATGTTGTCGCCAAGGTTGAAACTTTGAGCTCTATTTTCATCATTCTTTGGTCTCTATGGTCTATTAGAGTTCTGCAAGGTTTGAAGCTCAGTTCTTCTTTGGTCTTGCATCACTTCTTGATGAGGTTGGTAAGTTTTTCGATCCTTGAGTTTTCGTTGGTATTTGGTTCTTACCACTTCGACTTCAAAAATGATACCCATTTTCTTTTTCATTTCTTTGTGTGATCTCTTGGATGACTTTGGTCATTTTCAAGTTGAACTCATTTTGGTCCTTTTAGTTTTGAGCTCAATGATATCTCAAGGGTTTTCTCCACTTCGATTTAACCAGTAAGTTTTACTTCTTTCTCTGACTTGGTACCCATTAATGGGTCCACGATTAAAACTAGGATCTGTACTTTTCTTTCTTATACTACAATTTGAAGGTGATTGACCTTAAAAGAATGTTAACTTCTGAAATACTTGAATACTTTTCAATTCAGATGTGTGTGCAATTTGACTTAAAGCTTTTCTATCTGAGCCTATGTTCTGAATAATAAATGGATATTCTTATTTGCTCAAACATGTCAGATCTAAATGTTTACTGTTATGGGTATTCGAACTCCTTCATTCCTTTTAATTTTGCAATCTGTTCTTGAGGCTAATAATATTTTATGAAAAAAATTAAAATCCACTTCATATAATCTTAGTTTTGCATTTTATGATTTCATTCAACCATTAATATTCACCTGGTCTGTAATCTATTTGTTTCGTGAAACCACTCTAAGTTTTGTAAGCTAATTCCTTTTGACGGTTTCACTAATCATTTTTCTTTTCATTGATTTGGTTCATCGGGGCTTGAGGAAGACATTCTTTTTACTGTAACTTCTCTTGTGTACCTCGAATTGTTTCTTTTAATAACTTAGATTCTGGTATTCCTCCTTTGATATGGATATTTACCCTGTTCTTTTGCTTGAAGATGGAGGTTATGTGTCTTGAAACTATAGATGACTTCTATCTTTGTAACTATAAATACTGCATTCAATTTGATCTCTGAAGCTATTACTTGTAGTATTTTGTGTAGTTGATACTTGATTAATTTAAAGACTGTACTTATAGAATGTTGTACTTGTAAGATTTATCTTGCAACTTCATCTCTCTTTAGCTATTTAGGCTTATAATGAATGCTCCAAAATCCTTCAGTTTGATGATTGAAAGTATAGTTCCCTTTCTTTTCTAGCTTAAACACTATGTTTGATCTTTATTACAACTTTCTATGTATGCTGGAAAATTTGAAATGTTGACGATTTTCATGGTGAAGCCTTGGGAATTTTTTTTAGAATATTGTCTTCATTCTTTTTTCAGTTGTAGTAGTTGTATTTTCTGATTCGAAAAAATAAAATAACACCTTCATTGAAGCTGATTTGGTAATTGAAATCAAACATTATAACTATTCATTCTGGTCATGCAATGCTTTTCGCATTTACTCAGTATCGCTTACTTAATTTACATAGTCCTCTTAGAGCATGTGATAGTTGAAAACAACATGATGAAAAGTTGTAAATGTCCATTTTACATGGGGAAGCCCTATCAAAATTTTCCCAGAATCTAGTTTTCATTCTGTTTCGCTTGTAATCCTTTCTTTCAGCTTAACTTTAGCTTCTTGAAATTTGATTCTTCTTCTTTAGTTGCAAACTAAAACATGTATTTCTATCTTCTAGTCTCTCTTCTATACAGTAACTTCTTCCACTTCAGAACGATTACTAAAACCTTGAGTTACATTCTTTCTTCCTTCCGGCATGTACTTATGACTTGTCAATTTCTTCTTGGCTACAACCTATACCTGTGGGGCCCTGTGACTTTGTATCTGGTATATTTCCAGCCGTTCTTTCTCCTTTTGAGCTCTGTGTGAGATTATGAAGGTGGCCGCCATTATTGTCTCTTCAAGCTTGGCTTTTCTCTTGAATATTAGTTCCATCATTGCGAGAGGATGAATAAGGGACCTCCCATACCTCGCATTGGGTTCTTTTGCTCTGTTTCGAGCTCCTTAACAATATGGTTTGGGATGTTGTCACCAAGGTTGAAACTTTCGAGCTCTATTTTCGTCATTCTTTGGTCTCTATGATCTATTGGAGTTCTGCAAGGGTTCTGAAGCTCAGTTCTTCTTTGGTCTTGCATCACTGCTTGATGAGGTCGGTAAGTTTTCCAATCCTTAAGTTTTCACTGGTATTTGGTTCTTACCACTTCGACTTCAAAACTGATACCCGTTTTCTTTTGCATTTCTTTGTGTGATCTCTTGGATGACTTTGGTCATTTTCGAGTTGAACTCATTTTGGGTTTAGTCCTTTAGTCCCGAGCTCGATGATAATTCAAGGTTTTCTCCACTTCGATTTAACCAGTAAGTTTTACTTCTTTCTCTGACTTGGTACCCATTAATGGGTCCGCTAATTAAAACTAGGATATGTACTTTTCTTTCTTATACTACAATTTGAAGGTGATTGACCTTAAAAGAATGTTAACCTATGAAATACTTGAATACTTTTCAATTCGGATGTGCGTGTCATTTGACTTAAAGCTTTTCTATCTGAGCCTATTTTCCTGAATAATAAATGGATATTCTTATTTGCTCAAACATGTCAAATCTGAATGTTTACTATTATGGGTATTCGACTCTCCATTTCTTTTAATTTTGCAATATATTCTTGAGGTTAATAATATTTTATGAAAAGAATTGAAATCCACTTCATACAATCTTTGTTTTGCATTTTCTGATTTCATTCAACCATTAATATTCACCGTCTCGTAATATATTCATTTCATGAAATCACTATGAGTTTTGTAAGCTAATTCCTTTTGACAGCTTTCACTAATCATTTTTATTTTCACTGATTTGGTTCATCGTGGCTTAAGGAAGACATTTTTTTACCGTAACTTCTCTTGTGCACTTGAATTATTGCTTTTAATAACTTAGATTTCAGTATTCCTCCTTTGATATGGATATTTAATCCCATTCTCTCGCTTTGAAGATGGAGGTTATGTGTTCTCAAACGTAGATGACTTCTATCTTTGAATCAAATACGCATTCAATTTGATCTCTCAAGCTATTACTTGTAGTATTTTGTTAGTTGATACTTGATTAATTTAAAGATTGTACTTATAGAATTTTTACTTGTAAAATTCATCTTACAACTTCATCTCTCTTAAGTTGTTTAGGCTTATAATGAATTCTCCAAAATTATTCGTTTGATGATTGAAAGTATAGTTCCCTTTCTTTTTTGCTTAAACACTTGTGTTTGATCTTTATTACAACTTTCTATGTATGCTGAAAATTTGAAATGTTGACTTTTCATGGCGAAGCCCTGGCAAATTTTTTTCAGAATCTTGTCTTCATTCTTTTTCAGCTTGTAGTAGTTGTATTTTCTGATTTAGAAAACAAAAATAACACCTTCTGTTGAAGCTGATTTGGTAATTGAAAGCTGAAACATTATAACTATTCATTCCTGGTCATGCAATGCTTTTCTGCATTTCTGTATCACTTTACTTAATTTACATAGTCCTCTTAAAGCATGTGATAGTTGAAAACAACATGATGAAAAGTTTTAAATGTCCATTTACATGGCGAAACCCAGTCTAAATTTTTCCAAAATCCTCTTTTCATTCCATTTCAGTTGTAATCCTTTCTTTCCGCTTAACTTCAGCTTCTTGAAATTTGATTCTTCTTCTCGTAGTTGCAAACTAAAACATGTATTTCAATCTTTCAGTCTCTCTTAAATATCAGAATTCTTCCACTTTAGAACAATTATTGAAACTTTGAGTTACATTCTTTCTTCCTTCCGACATGTACTTATAACTTGTCAATTTCTTCTTAGCTACAACCTATACCTGTGGGGCCACCGTGACTTTGTATCTGGTATATTTCTAGCCATTCTTTCTCTTTTTGAGCTCTCTGTGTGAGATTATGAAGGTGTCCGCCATTATTGTTTCTTCAAGCTCAACTTTCCTCTTGAATATTAGTTCCATTATTGCAGAGGATGAATAAGGGACCTCCCATACCTCTGTATTGGGTTCTTTTTCTCTGTTTCAAGCTCCTAAACAATATGGTTTGGGATGTTGTGGCCAAGGTTGAAACTTTCGAGCTCTATTTTTGTCATTCTTTGGTATCTATGGTCTATTGGAGTTCTGTAAGGTTTCAAGCTCAGGTTCTTCTTTGGTCTTGCATCACTTTGCTTGATGAGGTTGGTAATTTTTCTCGATCCTTGAGTTTTCACAAAATATTTTTTCTTACCACTTTGACTTCAAAAATGATACCCGTTTTCTTTTGCATTCCTTTGTGTGATCTCTTAGATGACTTTGGTTGTTTCGAGTTGAACTAATTTCGGGTTTAGTCCTTTTAGTTCTGAGCTCGATGATATCTCAAGGGTTTTCTCCACTTCGATTTAACTAGTAAGTTTTACTTCTTTCTCTGACTTGGTATCCATTAATGGGTCCGCGATTAAATCCAAGATTTGTACGCTTTCTTTCTATACTTGCAATTTAATGGTGATTAACCTTAAAAGAATGTTAACCTCTAAAATGCTTGAATACTTTTCAATTTGGATGTGCGTAATTTGACTTAAAGCTTTTCTATTTGAGCCTGTGTTCTGAATAATAAATGGATATTCTTATTTTCTCAAACATGTCAGATTTGAATGTTTACTGTTATGGGTATTCGGACTCCTTCATTCCTTTTAATTTTGCAATCTGTTCTTGAGGCTAATAATATTTTCTAAAAAGTTGAAATCCACTTCATACAATCTTAGTTTTGCATTTTCTGATTTCATTCAACCATTAATATTCACAGTCTAGTAATCTATTCGTTTCATGAAAACACTCTGAGTTTTGTAAGCTGATTCCTTTTGACGGTTTCACTAATCATTTTTCTTTTCACTGATTTGGTTCATCGTGGCTTGAGGAAGACATTCTTTTACTCAGAACTTCTCTTGTGTACCTCGAATTGTTGCTTTTAATAACTTAGATTCTCGTATTCCTCCTTTGATATGGATATTTACCTGTTCTTTTGCTTGAAGATGGAGGTTATGTGTCCCAAACTATAGATGAACTTCTATTTTTGTAACTATAAATCCTACATTCAATTTGATCTCTGAAGCTATTACTTGTAGTATTTTGTGTAGTTGACACTTGATTAATTTAAAGACTGTACTTATAGAATGTTGTACTTGTAAGATTCATCTTGCAACTTCATCTCTCTTTAGTGTTTAGGCTTATAATGAATGCTCCAAAATCCTTCAGTTTGATGACTGAAAGTATAGTTCCCTTTCTTTTCTCGCTTAAAACCGTGTTTGATATTTATTACAACTTTCTATGTATGGTGGAAAATTTGAAATGTTGATGAATTTTTTTTTTTCAGAATATTGTCTTCATTCTTTTTTCAGTCAGTAGTAGTTGTATTTTCTGATTGAAAAAAAAAATAACACCTTCTCGTTGAAGCTGATTTGGTGATTGAAAGTCAAACATTATAACTATTCATTCTTGGTCATGCAATGCTTTTCTCGCATTTCGTATTAGTTTACTTAATTTACATAGTCCTCTTAAAGCATGTGATAGTTGAAAACAACATGATGAAAAGTTGTAAATGTCCATTTTACATGGCGAAGCCCTATCAAAATTTTCCCAGAATTCGGTTTTCATTCTGTTTCAGTTGTAATCCTTTCTTTCCAGTTAACTTTAGCTTCTTGAAATTTGATTCTTCTTCTTTAGTTGCAAACAAAAACATGTATTTCTATCTTCTAGTTTCTCTTCTATACTTTTGTAACTTCTTCACTTCGAATGATTACTAAAACCTTGAGTTACATTCTTTCTTCCTTCCGGCATGTACTTATGACTTGTCAATTTCTTCTTGGCTACAACCTATACCTGCACACTAAGGAAAATAGTTAGAAAATACTTTGGATTTTTGGCCTCTCTTATGTCCATGTTCTTCCTTTCTTTTCTCTTTCTTCTTTTTGAGTAAGTAGAGCATGTATGCAGTCTGATATTCAAGTAAATTACATCTCCTGTTATTAGAGATTCATATGCACGAATTAGGATAGTATAGGAATATGAATTGATCCTTGAGCTCATAATTGATAGTTATCCTTTTCTTCTTTTCAGGAGATGATGAAGAAACTAGAAATGGAGATGTTTTCAATCAAAGAAAGAAACCCCAAGGAAATGATGGGTTCACTCATACTCCTTTGCTTTCTCTTTCATACATGTGTACCTTTTATTTCAGTAGTTGTACTTTACTTTTCAGTTACATCCCACGGCTTGTGTGGGGAACATTTGAAAATTCCTTATGAATAAAACATTGAATTCTGTAGATGAGTTGTATATTTCTTTCTACATTTCAAATTTTTGTATGGATTGTATGATGAACTAAACAAATCAGTCATATAATTGAATGTCTTAAACATGAAGGAAATAACATTAATGAGAACCTGTAACATTCAGTAATGAACTCTGCTTTATGTAATTTACTCTTATGTTTGCTGTTTGAAAACTCAACACTTGACCTACTCTGTAATTTGGTGTCTTCATCAAGACAACATAGCTGTCCTTCTAGGCCTTTGTGTTCTTTTGCTTTGAAGGTATCATGAAATTGTGGACTATGTGATCTCTTACGTCTTGTAACAACACACATAGCTGCAGATTTCACTTAGTCATTAATTAATTCAGTAAAGTAACTTATAACATCAAAACTTCCTTAGCTTAGGTATACTTCACCAATGTCTTTCATCGTAATGATGAAGTTTTGAGTTGCCCATTTTTGCATAAGTTCAAAATATGTCAACAAAAACCTTATACCTTTCCATGTTTGGGACCCAAACAGGTCCCTCGTGTGATACATTGTCTTAGAAGGATTTTCTAAGCTTCATATCATTTGAGAAACTGAATGATCCATTTGACACCAAGGTCACATCATTGGAGCTTAATGTCAAGATGCCCCAACCGTCTAGCTTCTTTAGGCTTGCAACATATGTCCCACAAAATTATATGGAACCCTTAATAGCCTTGTACATTTTCCCATAAAAAGTATTCGAGAAAATTTTCAAGTTTAACGTAAGCTGATTTGGAGGGATCCCAAAAAGAGTAATAGTAGACATGCATATCAGCTAAAAATTTAGAGTAGATATGAAATTTCCTCATGCGAGAGAGGGGTTTGAAAACATAGTATGTGATTTTTTTCCACACGTAGGACAACATATGACAACAAATCAAAAGGGGAGGATTTAAAATAAAAGGTATGCCAAGGAATTTAAATTACGTCTAGGTTGAATCAATTTCCATTGAAATCCTTCTAACCATGGGGATTTAAATGTGAGAGAACGTATGCATGATTGAGTCTTTTTCCAATGAATGGTAGAACCAAAATCAAGGAAATGTATATATTTAATAATTCCATATTATTTTTTACTGAAGTTTCATCCTCAACTAGAGTGAGAAATGAGTCATCTCCAAAATGAGTTATCTCCAAAGTGTCCATTTATGAGTTGATAAAAATGAGGAAGTTTAATACCTTTAACTAGACCTCGTTATTGCAAAATCACAACACCCCCGAAAACGATTAGATATCTAGTTTGATCACTCTAGCATCCAAAGGTGTGATTGCACAACATTGAATCCTCTCTCCAGGTGTGGGACTTGCAAATATGAGAAAGGACTCTCCAGAGAAGGTTGGTTCCTGCTCCTAAACTACCTGCCACGAGCTATTCCAGTGCAGGCAAGTTAATCTAATCCTAATCTAACCACCAAGGAGATAGGAGAGAGAGAGAAGAGAAAAAGAACAAAAATCCTACACTAAAATGGTGATACACCAGAGAAGGAGAATGTTGAACATCTATCAAAACTACCATGGAACAAGGAGAGGTGAGCAATGGGAAGGATGGACAGACGCATCACAAACCCAAGGATAGATTTCACATAGAAAATGTCCCAAAACTCCATGAACATAGCTCCAGACCTATAATGAACATTAGAACATGCACAAATACCTGCAATGAAGAGAGGCAAGAAGAAAACAAGCAAAAATGAGCAAGGATGGACAGATGCATCACAAAACATTTTTGTTGCTCCAGAAGTTTGCACAGAACATCATTTCAATAGTAAAAGGCAAAAATGCCATTACAGAGCAAGGGAGGAGGTTCAAACTCCATTTTCAACCCTGGAGAAGAAAAGAAGGGAGGGCAGAGCCGAAAAGATGAACCACCACTACAACAACAACCACCTTTAGAAAGAAGCCCCTCCTTACAATTTATAGGAAGAATGAGAGAGGGAAGAGAGAGGAAATATGAATCTACCCCAACCACTTCTAGGTTGCATTTAACTCATGTCATTATGGTAGAAGCGGTGAATCCTAGCAAAATGGCAGAATGCTTCAGCTATGCGGTGAACTGTCTTGTATTAAAGCCGGTTGTTGAAAAGTCGCTCGCCATTACCACGCGTCACAGACGTTTCTTGATTTTATCTATACAAACTAAACCAAAATGAAAGATTGACCCTAAATCATGTAGAGAATTTCACCAGCTTTCCATTGATATAAAGAACGTGAAAATCTGAGTTCTGGATCGAAAGATATGGTGATTTGAAGATTTAGGGCAAAAATAGCCAAAACGGATCGTGGGAAAATATTTGAATTTTTTCCACGCTTTGCCACTTGGATGACACGTGTCGGGTGCTGATTGGCCACGTAATTCTCTCTCCTTCCCTTTCCGTGGGTTTTCCTTGAAAATTTTGACTTTTCTTACACTTTGGAAAAATTTCATTTTCCCCGCGCCCCGCCACTGGGGGACATGTGGCATCGTTTGTCTGTCGACAGGGGGCATGGGAAAACCTTTACCTTTTAGTTTTTGGCCAAAACTTTGCTAAGTTTCCAAAGCTCTCCCTGAGCTCCGAACTCCCCTTCCCCTTAGGACACATGTCCTACTCGATTTGTCTGCGGCCTCCTTGTCTCTCGCTTTGCGGCCCTCTCACCTTTTTTCACGTCCGACGCGTACCTCATGTACCTTTGGCCCGGATGTCCCAAACCTGCCTCTGGGAAAAATATCTCCAAACCACCCGATTCGGGCTTCCTTGTTCTTGTTTACGGTGAAGACACGTGGCAAGATTCCATTTGCTCTCGCTCTTTCTTTCGGCTCTTCGTGTCCTCGCATACTTTTGGCCCAACTGTCCCCCGGATGAAAGTCTCTGCTTGGCCGAACCGGCCCGGTTTCACGTCCTCCGTGTAATTTTGACCCAACCGTCCCAAACCGATGAAACAAGACTTAGGCAATTTTTCCTCCTTCGGCCGATTCGGCTTTTCCGCCGTCCCATCGCGTCTCCCACGTCCCAATGTCCCCAAATGCCGCATAGACCGCCTTAGGCATCTTTTTTTTCACCCGATTCGCGCCCCGATGTCCCAATCCCAACTGTCCCACGGACCGCCTGGACTAGGACTTAGCCGATTTTCTTCATTTTTTCAGCCCCAAGCTTGGTTTTTGCAATTTTTTCACATTTTAAAACTTGCTGGGTTTTCTTCTTGATGGAGAGTTAGAAAGAAGCCGAGGGGACCCCAGAAACATGATTTTTTGCCTTGAATCAATCTACTTGCTCGGGACTGAATAATCTGATGCATGTTATCAAAATTACCCTGGGGGGTGAATTTTGGATAACAGTTTTGGCGACTCAGCGGGGTCATCTGCCTGCTAGATGAAGTTACCAAGCTGTTCAAGCATCCATTGGGCATGGAGTCATGAGTCAGAACTCAAACCGATTTGAACTTTGAAAACCTCCTCTCTCGAGCCACTTGGAAACCCACCAAATGGAGTCGTTCTCACCAAAATGCCACCAAATGGACTATGCAAGAGCAAAACCAGCACCACAAAAACTATGTACGTAACTGAAAATCATACATGCTCCAAATGGAACATGCAGAGTGTGCACAAGCACTTCTTCTCGCTAAAAGCAAACCTACCTACTCTACTTCTAATCGAAGCAAAGGCAAGCTAAACAAACCTTGCAATCGGTTGTGAGAAATAGCTTCCTTTCTTCAAAAGTGGCAAACCATGCAATTGATTTGGCATTGATCATGGTTGTTAGGATGAGTGGAAATCAGCAAGAAGTTGGTCTTCCACCCAAATCATCAAGGTATCACCAAGGCAAATTCAATACCTCTTTTAGTTGCTCGCATTTGATCAAGAGGTATGACAGCTGATCCTTGGTACTTTGTAGCTCACCCTCATGCTCAGAAGCAAGCATGACTGGTTGTGACTTCTCCTTTGGCTCCAATGAAGCCAAATACCTGATTGGGCAAGGTATGATCCATTTGATATGCCCATAATTCTGATTTTCAACTCCAAAAATGGAGTCTTCTTGTAGACCTTCTTGAATGGATGGTGTGGAAGAAATGGTGAAATTCCTTTGCCCTTTCTCTTCCTCCAATGAAGAACATGAAAGATTAAAATCTTCCAATCTTGGTTCCAAAGAGCTGCTATAAGATGCAGGCTGCTGCAAATGAATGTTCTCCTTCATGACAGCAGACTCAAGTGTTTGGAATGTGGATGATGAAAGAGAGAATGGTGGAAACTCAACCGGTTCTTCTTCATCAAAACAATCCTCCAAATCTGATAGATAAACTGCCTCATGGCTGTCCTCCGCCGCAAATGCTTCACTTCCTCCATGGTGTCTTCTTGATCTGCAACTTGACCACCATGGTTTCTTTCACCCTCCAACATTGAGTTTGAGAGATCAAACTCCTCTTCAGTACTAGAACTTGAGAGAGGTGAAGTAGAAAGAAGAACTGAAGGTTCTCCTGTAGCCTACTTTGTGCTCAAAGCCCTTGGATCTGCAATTTTCTCCTCCACAACTAGAATGTGCTCCTCTTCTTTTGGATTTGGAGCAGCTTCTCCTTCCTCCAATGTTTGAAGACAATCTTTCTCTTGATTGAACTCTTCCTCCAGCATGAAGTTTGTCAAGTCAAACTCTTCAATCTGCTGCTCTAGAGGACAAGTTGGGACTGCAAGATCTTCTTCTGAGCTTTCTTCCTCCATGGCTGATTGTGCAACTTGAATTAGATCAGCATTCCTTCAAATAGAGTGCCAACATGGACACTACTTTCTCGAGCAAAACCGATCACTGATTTGCTTCTTCTTTTTTGCTCTTCTTCTCTGCACAGCCAAAAATCAGTCTTAACCACCATTTGTTCAACCTTAGCCTCTTCTGTAGGTTTAACCATCAAGGGGATCTTTGTCATCCCAAACCCTCAAGTTGTCTGTCATTTCTTTTCTGATTGGGCTCCTCTTCTTGCTGTCCTTCATGGCCGATTTTTGCAATTTCTTCTTCCCCACATGGAATTGGGAATGCAAGAGGAGGGATGGGTTGTAACTCAATTGATTTGGAAATTTTTTGTGGTGGTAAGGGAGGTAGAAAATCTTGTTTCTTTGGAGGAGGGGGTATTTCTGTTAGCTCTCTTGTGGAGGGGATGACTGTTTGGAAGGAAAAAGGAAAGAAGAATTGAGGTGTGGTGGAAGACTGAGAGGTGGAGACATGGGATCAACATTTGGGACAGCAGATGGAGAGTTTAAAATTTGTAATTCCAAATGAGATGGTGTTGCTTGAGTAATGGGAAGAGAAAAACTAGATGATGGTGTAGAACTTACCCATTGACAAGGTTGTTCAACAACAAGTGTATAGGCCTCTATTTCTGCTGTCCATTGTGCAAGTTGGGGCAGCATCTTCATCATGAAGTCCAGCTTCTCCTGAGGGCTGAAGTGTCTTGGAAAAGGGCCTCCCCATGGACAAGGAGTCCTGCAACCAATTCTGAAAGCTCTCATTTGAGCTGTTGCTCTGGACTGCACCATCTTTACCTCCATCTTTTGGATTTTCTCCAACAGACCAACATCTTGCATCTGATTGTCTTCATTATATGCATACTCTTGCTCTTGGAAAGCTCCATAGCCAAACTGATTTGGCACTTGCTGCTCATATGGGTATGCATGCTGATTTTGAATTTGTTCAAAATGCTGATTTGGAGGATTTAAAAACATGTTGGAGGTGGGAAACATTGCTGCTGTTGTAAATGTGAGTTCCATGATGGAAATGAAGTCATGATTGCACAACTTCATGGAATGGAAAAGAATGAAAGGGATGGAAAGAAGGATGGATGAAATGGATGGAAAACAGGTCTGCAACTTCAGAAATGGGTTGCTGATCAGATGGAGTCGCCAGATGTGTTTGTAAGTGCCTCCAAAGGCTGGAATCTTCACAGGAACACACCAACCTGCAAAAGATGAAGTGGAAGACCTCTAAGGTCCCACCGGCATGCCAAAATTTTTAGTGCAAAATCACATAGACACCCCGGACGCTTGATCAGATTTCTAGTTTGATCACTCTAGCATCCAAAGCAGATTGCACAACATTGAATCCTCTCTCGGTGTGGGACCTGCAAATATGAGAAAGGAATCTCCAGAGAAGGCTGGTTCCTACTCCTAAACTACCTGCCACAAGCTATTCCAGTGCAGAAAGCTAATCTAATCCTAATCTAACCACCAAGGAGACAGGGAGAGAGAGAGAAGAGAAAAAGAACAAAAAGCCTACACTAAAATGGTGATACACCAGAGAAGGAGAATGTTGAACATCTATCAAAACTGCCATGGAACAAGGAGAGGATGGACGGATGGACAGCATCATCACAAACCCAAGGATAGATTTCACACAGAAAATGTCCCAAAACTCCATGAACACAGCTCCAGACCTGTAATGAACATTAGAACATGCACAAATACCTGCAATGAAGAGAGGCAAGAAGAAAACAAGCAAAAACGAGCAAGGATGGACAGATGCATCACAAAACACGTTTTTGTTGCTCCAGAAGTTTGCACAGAACATCATTTCAATAGTAAAAGGCAAAAACATGCCATTACAGAGCAGGGGAGGAGGTTCAACTCCATTTTCAACCCTGGAGAAGAAAAGAAGGGAGGGCAGAGCTGAAAAGATGAACCACCTTTAGAAAGAAGCCCTCCTTACAATTTATAGGAAGAATGAGAGAGGGAAGAGAGAGGAAATCTGAATCTACCCCAACCACTTCTAGGTTGCATTTTTAACTCATTCTCATTATGGCGGCGTGGCGAATCCTCGCAAAATGGCGATCGTTAAGCGTAAAAGACAAACCGCCCATGTCATTGTATTAAAGTTGGTCATTGAAACGCCGCTTCGCCATTACATTGCCGAGACGTTTCTTGATTTTCTCTCTCCAAACTGAACCAAAATGCAAGATTGACCCCGAATCATGTAGAGAATTTTGCCAACTTTCCATTGATATAAAGAACGTGAAAATCTGAGTTCTGGATCGAAAGATATGGCGATTTGAAGATTTAGGGCAAAAAAGGCCAAAACGGATCGGCGGGAAAATATTTGAATTTTTCCACGCTCTGCCACTTGGATGACACGTGTCGGGTGCTGATTGGCCGCGTAATTCTCTCTCCTTCCCTTTCCGTGGGTTTTCCTTGAAAATTTTGACTTTTCTTACACTTTGGAAAAATTTCATTTTCCCCCGCGCCCCGCCACTTGGGACATGTGGCATCGTTTGGTTCGTCGACAGGCACGGGAAAACCTTTACCTTTTAGTTTTTTGGCCAAAACTTTGCTAAGTTTCCAAAGCTCTCCCCGAGCTCCAACCCTTCTCCCCTTCCCCTTAGGACACGTGGTCTCGCTCTTTTTCTGGGCCTCCTTGTCTCTTTGCACCCTCTCACCTTTTCACGTCCGACGCATCCTCGCGTACCTTTTCGCCCCGGATGTCCCAAACTGTCTGGGAAAAATATCTTCAAACCGCCCGATTCGGGCTTCCTTGTTCTTGTTTGTGGTGAAGACACGTGGCAAGATTCCATTCGCTCTCGGCTCTTTCGGCTCTTCTCGTCCCTCATGTACTTTTTGGCCCAATCTGTCCCCGAATGAAAGTCCTCTCGCTTCGCCGAACCAGCCGCCATTCACGCCCTCCACGTAATTTTGGCCCAACTGTCCCAAACCAAGTGAAACAAGACTTAGGCAATTTTTTCCTCCTTCGGCCGATTCAGCTTTTCACGTCCCGACATCCCAACTATCCCAAATGCTACGCAGCTTAGACCGCTGGCATCTTTTTGGCCGATTCGCGCCCGACATCCCAACCGTCCCCACGGGACCACCGACTAGGACTTAGTTGATTTTCTTCATTTTTTCAGCCCCAAGCTTGGTTTTTGCAATTTTTTCACATTTTAAAACTCGTTGGGTTTTCTTCTTGGATAGGAGAGTTAGAAGGAAGCCGAGGGGACCCAAAAACATGATTTTTTTCCTTGAATCAATCTACTTGCTCGGGACTGAATAATCTGATGCATGTTATCAAAATTACCCTGGGGGGTGAATTTTGGATAACAAGACCTTGGGCATAGTTTTTAATAAGTAAATAGTTAAATCCTTCTACTTCCAAAACATACGGGGGGAGTCAAGGGGCATTCTTTCCATATGGATATAAAGAGACCAAATATGGAGGATTGGGCTCCATTGATGGAAATGCAAGCTCCTACATCTTAAAAATCATATTGACATAACACATGAAATGAGGTATAAAGATGAGGGCCTAGACCATGAAAATTATAAAAGACCATTCTATCGTATCTAATATTTTTCAAAATCAAATTTTTGAAAAATATCTTTTTGGTCAAAGACCATAGCCCATTCCATGCCTTCCCAAACCACTATAACATTGTCAAACATTTTATTATACTAG
Source organism: Taxus wallichiana var. yunnanensis (assembly GCA_018340775.1). Taxonomy (NCBI): domain Eukaryota; kingdom Viridiplantae; phylum Streptophyta; class Pinopsida; order Cupressales; family Taxaceae; genus Taxus; species Taxus wallichiana. The sequence goes on from CM031238.1 coordinate 725,303,975, forward strand.
ATGGACCCACTATTCACTACATATAATGAGAGGAAGGATCTAGTTAAGCCTATTTTACAAAGCATTGGATATGATTATATAGAAGACATTGAGAAGAGTAACAAGGCTCTAACTAGCAATCTACTCAGGGTCGTTGTCTTTGGGAATAAACTTGATATTTTCTTGATTGATAAGTTCTCCAATGTCTTAGAGGTCATGAATTAAAGGTAAAATTTGTTCAGATCAATTCCTTAAAATTCCCATAGGATTTTATATAATTTACAGTGGAATCCATCAATTTCAAGGGCTTTCTCAATATTCGCTTCCAAATCTTCTTATTTGAGGTAATTAACAATGAGGGGTTTGTTTTGAAGGTAACTCTTTCACCTTGTGACAGATTGTAAGGGACTTCTTGAGAAATTTTATGAGGGCATCCTCTCTTTTAGGTGAGGAAGGTTTTGAAATAAACACATCATGATAATGGTGGACAAAGGCTTGCAAAATGTCTAGAAATTTGGTAAGTCTATAATTGATTGTTTGAATGGATTTGATTTTACCAAAGAGTATAAAACTTGAAAGATGATCACTCAAATATTTTTCTCATAGCTTAATAGAGTTGATAAAAATTTAAACTTTATTAGTTAAATTTCATAGAGTGTTTGGGTATACACATTATTTTAACCTACTAATGATTATTTCCAATAAATTTCATTGTATAAATCAACATGAATATACGTTCAAAGGAGTACATTCAAGATCAAGGTTGGCAAATTGTAGCACATCGTAAGAGATCATTACATGGTGTTTCACCTCTTTCCACCATCCTACATCATGTTCACTATGTCCTCTTTAGGTTAACATCCTGTTCTCTTCATTCCCATTCCCTATTTTTCTCGACACATATCCAACATCATCAATCTTGTAGATAATGTCATGTAAATCCATGAATTTTAGCCGACATCATCAATTAGGCCAATAATATTGAAAAAAACTGATTTTGTAATCTATAGGGTATAAGTTAGTTTTTATAGAGTTTCCATTTTTAATTTCTCAATATATAACAAACAATTTATTTTTCTCATGCTCTAAAATATGACTTAATCCCTAAAGGAGAAAATAAATTAGGTTTAGACAAGCTTATTGTTGAAAACATCTACCTTCGATAGATTTTATCAATGAATAACTAGATTTGTGATTCATACTTCTATTCAAATCTTTCCTCACATCTTCCAAGTGTAGACACCTAAATTTTGTATTTAAAACTTTGGTAACATATATTTTGGTACACTTGGACTATTGACACATATTTTACTCATTTAACACATTTCCTCTTTTATTAGACCCCATTCACTTTGGGTCAATTTAATATCTTCATTTAATCTAAAATGCTTGAAATTTTAGAAAAAAACTATTTGATTTATCTTATATAGTTTTAGGGGCTCCCATAAGGGCTAAAATAGTATGGATTTTTAGCCTATGATAGTGACAACAAACATGCACATTTTTCAAATTCTACTAGTGTCTCACTTTATTAGTATGTCTTTATCATGTTTAAATTCACATATTAAGTATGGTAATACTCATTAGTCATCCTAGATGGGTCAAGGATTAGAAATTAACAAATATTCACCTATATATATGTTCTCATGAATTTTTCAAGCCTCAAAATTTGAAACTTGAGTCATGACAACTTAGCCAAATGTGTAAAATTACTCCCGAGTCTTCCCAAATCCCCTTTCCGGTCATTTTTCTTTGGTGTCATGATCCTATGGAACTTGTAGGTACTCTAAATATACTAAATAATAATTTTAAAATTATCAAAGTGATGTTTCAAGGTCGAAATTTCATTCAGTGAAGATCAACTAAAGACTAGCTCTCCGACAGGCCCGAAAAGGACAATTTTAGCCTTTTCAAGGCAAGTGTGTATCATATGGGAATGTTATGAAAGACCATAATAGTATGGAAGTGGAATTGAGATACATGAAGGTGTTGGAAATTATTTAGGAATATTTAGGAAATATTTGGAGGTTTAAGGATAATCAGTATAACAATAGGATATTCGGTGTAAGGATTGAGTAGTCAAAATTAGAACATAAACTTCACCGTATGATTCCTGGGAGCTCCATAAGGATTTACGTGGAAATAAAATATGAATTGGAAATATGGAGGAATTATCTACATGATTGAGGCATCAAATTTTCATAAGACATGTTTTCTTCTTAGGGCAACTTAATTTATGTAGACACACCCTATTGTCCAAAAGAAAAAGAGGATTTGTTTTGGAGTTTAAGGAAGAATTTGAGTTTGAAACCCATACCATTTTACTTTAAATGGTTTTGGGAGTAAAATTCATATAAAATTTCATGTGAAAATACCACTTGGAGCTCTGGGAATTATTTCACCAAGTTCTCTCTTGTGGAGGTGTGATGCTCATACTTAGCCAATTTTTGAGTGACACATGTCACCTTCTAGATTCATGGCATAATTTCATGTTAGTATTGTCCCTTTCCCAAGGGTAAATAGGAGACAAATTTTTTTCCCCACCTCATCCCTTCTCTATGGTCCTCCATATGACCTAGATCAACTCGACATAGTGCTAATTAGGATAAGTTCATCTCCCCTCATTGAACCACTCGGTGACACTTCAAATGATCTAGTGAGGGTGAATTTTCTTGTACCTATTATCTCAATTCCAAAGGGGACATTGGGGACACAAAAATTTCTCCCCATCCTAGCCCCTCCTTAGGTTCTTTATGGAACAACCGACAACTCCCGGGTGATAGGGCATGTTTTCCACATCTCTCTCATCTTGCACCACGAAACGCCACTTGTCATATTCTCCTTTTAGGTGAATTTTCTTATCCCCATCGTACCCATTCCCAAGGGGACATAAAAATGTGTCCAAATATAAGCCATTGCAAACCCTAGTTTGAAATCTCAAATCAAGCTTTTTCTCACCGTGAACACAAAGTAACTACTCGGTAGCTTAAAAACACAAAAAAACTTTTTTAACTCCATTTCTTCATACATTTGTACCTTTTTTCCATTTTGAATTCATGAAACCTAAAAACCATCATATAACTCCAACCATTATATCCACCACGTTCTAGACTAGCCATGATTGCTAAAACGAAGATTTTTCCATGACTCTCCATCCAGAAAGCTGATTGCACCAAGTTTTCAACTAATTTTTCTCCTCCCAAGATCCTTATGATCAATAAAGCTTCAAGCCTCCATTAATTAATAACATTAAAAATAATCATACTTGAAACCCTCCATCCCAAAAATTTCCTTTTTGATTTATAAGAATTCTAGTAGATGGAACATGATGAAAATCGAGCATGAGATTTTGGTGTAGAGCCGAATCTGATGATGTTGTTTTCATTGTAAACAAATACTGTTAAGTGAACATTCTAAAAATATACAGTTTAATTGATTCCACTTACTAAAAATATCAACCCTTCAAAAATTGCAAGCTTCGATCACTTAGCACATCCGGAAACAATGTAGAATAACAAGCAAGGTAAAACAAACAAATTTCCCAAAATAATAGGTTTTGAAAACTTACTAAAAATAGAAACTTGATAAAAAAGGTAAAGAATAATCAATGGAAGTGAATTGAGTGTTCCAAGAGATTTAGAAGATCAAATTTGAGAAAAAGGAAAATTTTCCCAAAATAGCAATCTTGGTCCCACTTGTTAAAAATAGAAAGTTTTAGTTTTCGGTGCAAAAATCTGCGCTTGGATCTATTTTCATTCATGTTGCTAATTATTTTCATCCTAACATGGTTTTAAGGTTCTATTGTATCCCAAAAATATAATTCACCCTCTAAAAGGATCTTAAAGCATCGTTTTGATCACAATTGTGTTAAGGAGTGAGATAGAATTTGTCAAGGCACAACGATCGAATGTTGGGTACATTGTGTAATCGGAAAGGATTTGAAAAGTGTCAAGAACCAAATTTAAATACAAGTTCATCAAAGTAGGTAATCATTTTCATAAGTGAAATGAGGAACTCATCGAAAACATCTGATCACGAAGGTATGTAAGCATCCCAAGTCTGAGCTCATTCATGTACTTTAAAGAAACAAAGGATAAAGAAGTGATCCTCATGTGTGACATCATGAATGAAAAAATAAGTAATCATCCCAATTTAATTTGATTTCATAATGTTATTAAACATTTAATCAAACACCTAGTATCATGGTCAATACATCACGGGAGGTCATTATGACTCATCGAGAAAGTTGGAAACATTGTGTTTGAAATCCATCGCCTTCTCTCTAACAAAGAAAACAAAGTGAGCATCATGAGTCAAGAAAAGGTGATCCATTTTAGGATATTTATTCACCAAGCAATTTAAATACTTAAATTGTGCTAAATATCCCCTTTCTTGTGAATCAACGACATATCGTCAAAAGCACTCATTTTCCTCATATCATCATTAATTAATTACACTAAGCTAATTAATTAAGTTGCATATCCAACAAATACCCTAATTAACGACCTTCCGTTAATAAATCACCCTTCTACCTAGACTAATTAATTATTATTAATTAATTAGTTTTCCTTCCATTTAACCAATAAATCAATATTTAATTGATTTAATCCCTCTTAATAGCCTAAATCGCACTAATATTCTTCTAATTGGCTTCTATAAGCTTACACCTACCTATTAATTAATCACTTTTGATTAATTAAAATACCCCCAACTCCCATGACTTGCTAAACATGTATTAAACCCTTCTAAAGTAAGGTTACCTTTAATAAAGCAACCTTATCCATTCCTAATCATGTTTTACCTTTATCCCACATTCATGAGAATGTGTTGAATCCTTTATCCTTTGGGCTATATAAAGAGCCCTCCACCTACCTTTTTACTTACACCTAAACTTTCTAAGAGAGCAAATGCAAAGCATATATCAAAGAGACTAAGAGCTTGCACCTTGCCCTTTTGAGAGTTCATCATCTTGAAGAGTTAAGCCTCTTTCTTAAAGTGCTTGGGTCATATGGGAGGTGTCAAAAGGGTCTTGTAGCCCAACTTTGATTAGCCCCCATTCCTAGGTTCTTGGAACATTAAGGACAACTATTTTGATAGCCATGGAGCTTACTTAGGTCCATTCATTTATTTGTTAGAGAATAGAGGAGTTTAGATATTTAGCATTGTTAGTTTCAAAGTTTGTATTTATGAATGCTAGCATCTAACCCTTGTTTAATTCTTATCATGATGGTGTTTATGCTTTGTTTTAGCTAAATTGTAGAACTATTTTAGGTGGTAGTTCTTGCTTCATTTGATTTAGAATTAAGCAAAGTATACATGCACACATTTGGCACGCCCGGTGGGACTTACTCCATTGTCCTTTGCACTTAATTTCAAGTTTTTGTAGTTAAGTTTTATTTTTGGTTACTAACCCTCTTTTACACATGTTGATCTAACTTGTTTTTTTTAACTTGTTTTGTTGAGTTTGCATGTGTTGGGTATTCCTTGTAGGTATGAAGGAGGTGAAGTGCTATCAAAATTGGAATTGATGGGAAAATTTCAAGATTTCATCATGTTTTCATTTTTAGAGCTTACTTTTTCAACATTTTACATGCTAGTTTTGTCAATTTCTTGAAAATTTTCAATTCTTGAGCATGTAGGTTAGTGTTTGATAGTGCTGAGTCTTCTATTTACATATTAATGTGGTGGGTTGCTGTCAAAATTTAATCTTGGTGAGAAAATTTCAAGATTTCATCATGTTTTCATTTTTAGAGCTTACTTTTTCAACATTTTACATGCTAGTTTTGTCAATTTCTTGAAAATTTTCAATTTTTGAGCATGTAGGTTAGTGTTTGATAGTGCCGAGTCTTCTATTTACATATTAATGTGGTGGGTTGCTGTCAAAATTTAATCTTGGTGAGAAAATTTCAAGATTTCATCATGTTTTCATTTTTAGAGCTTACTTTTTCATCATTCTACATGCTAGTTTTGTCAATTTCTTGAAAATCTTAAATTCTTGAGCATGTATGTTAATGTTTGATAGCGTTGAGTCTTCTATTCATATATTAATGTGATGGGTTGTCAAAATTGAATATTGGTTGGAAAAATTTGCCCATTTTGCAGATTAAGGGACATTTTTGACATTTTTTGAGTGCATGTCAAGTGCATACCCATGAGCATAAGAACATATGTGTAACCCATCTTCCAAAGGCCATAACGTTTGATCCCAACCTCAAATGACTCCATTTTTTTTTAGTTGGAAAGGTATAGAAGTTATCTATGAAATGAAAATATAAATTTAGGATTTATACTTACAAAAATTGTAGGTTTTTCTGTTAGTTTAAAACTGGTCATTTTCTAACATGTCTAATGTTTTGATGAATGTTATATTTCCATGCTTCCTTGATTTAGACCAAAGCGTGTGTATAATATTCTCTTGAACCTTTTGGTGATCTTGAGAATAAAAAAACTTTGATCTATATCTTTTTAACATTGGGATTAAACTTGGAAATTTGATTATTCATTTTGCTTAAGGGAATGAACCTTTTACAAAGCATTTTTCAATGGTCCTTTGATTTGAAGTTTTCCATTTCTATATAGTTGGGATAAAGTTTGTGTATGATCTTCTCTTGCACCTTAGGGTGATATTGAGAATCAAAAACAACTTTAATCTTCATTTTATAACATTTGATAAATTGGAAACTTCATCTTTCACTTTTGGTTTAAGGGAATGAACCTTTTACAAAGCATTTTTCAATGGTCTTTTGATTTGAAGTTTTCCATTTCTATATAGTTGGATTATTTGTTGTGTATGCTCTTCTCTTGCATCCTTGGATGATCTTGAGAATCAAAAGTAACTCTTAATCCTCTTTTGAATAATGTGATTTTCTTGGAGAACTACTAATGCTTGAGTGCATGACCTAAAAACACTTGTTAAAGAAAGGAGGAACCAAAACAAAATCAAAAACTACTAATACAGTTGTTATACAAGTTGCCAAAAGGTGTTCAAGTAAACCACACCTAATTAAACAAGATAAAAAGAACAACATATTCAAAACACTATATTGCAGGTTTCGAAAAGGGTACGCCCTCTCCGCTCAATCGAACATAACCCTTTGGCATAACTCCTTAAGCTACAACAATGGGGTGGTTCCAGAACCCCAAAGTAGTCCACGCAAGAGGGAACCTTTTGGATGAAACGGGAAGTGCTCCGCACTACCTACTTGACTAGTGATTCCTTTGTGAGATAACGTTATAGGTTGTCCGTTGTGGCGACCCTAGTGATAGTACACGTAGACGCACTAGTTGCCTACTGTTCTTGAAGGGGGTAAAGTAAATCCGAGATACTCCCAAACTAGTCAGTGTGACTTTTTGGGTAAATCGCGCTCACTCGTGGCAACTTTGTAACACCTAGGGCGAGAGAACCACCTAGGAGAATATACTTTGGCCAGGAGTCCACTTTGACCATTTGAAAACAGTGTTGAGTTGTGAACCTTCTTTTTGAGAAACATGTGATGTATTACTTTCACCTAGTTCTTACTTGCCTTAGGGTGAGGCAAAACTCTCAAGTGAGGCTAGCATTTTTTGTCATTTTTCTTGATTTATTTCCTTCATATTCTTTTGACACTTTGTTGATCAAAAGAGGTGTGATTACCTTTGTGTTGCCATTCGACTGTTTCTCTCACTTTTATGTCCGTTTACACCCATCCATGTTTGTGGTTGGGTTATTTAAATTTCTAAAGTGAGGAGGCGTTTTCACGTCATTTGGTAGCCATTGTGATCTTGATACCCACGCCAAGATCATCATTGTAGTTAGGCATGGTTCATCACCTGCGACTTCCATAGAGGAGTTAGGTTGTTTGTCTCGTATCATTACAATTTCGATATTTACGCTTGTTTCTTGTAAACTCGACATAAATACCTATATATTGCGGTTACTGCTACACACATTCTTAACTATTCCTAGCTATACTTTGATCTTTTTTTGTTCGGTTTTATTATTACCTCGATTTCAAAAGGTGCTATGCACTACCATTTGTGCATGTTATATCAATAACACCTCGATATCAATACTTCACTTTCTTACAAAGTGGGTTAACATATCTTGGTGATATTGTTGTGTCATTCACAAATCGTAATTGGCACTTTTTGAGATATAGGTCTTAATCAGACTTGAGCTTGCTCATCGTATATCTTGATTGGGAGATCACATTTAACTTCATGTATTTACTTACGTCTTGTTCATTCCTTTGAACTTGGCATAAGTGGAGACATCTTGTTAATCATCTGGCATCACAAATTACTTTGAAACATAGTCTAGGAGGTACTTCATTTGATTAAGTTTTGGTACCAAACGATTGTTTCATTGGTGACTTTATCACTCTATCACATTGGTATTCTCACACTGTTAATTTACTCTTAACATGTACATCTTGTGTTTTCGCTTAGGGGTAGTCATTGAATTTTGAACAAATCTACAACTTACCTTAGTGAAACTTATCACGAAAACATGGCTCCCAAGACATGTCTAGGTTTAAAGAAACAAACATATGAGGAACAACAAGCACAAGCTTGGGAAACCTCTAACAGACAAGGGTCAAACCCATTTATTGGACATGATCTAGGACCACTATTTTCTGTAGAAAAGGAAACAGAAGAAATGGTTGATCATAGTGGAAATGAATTAGAATCACCACACGTAGAATTTGATTTTGACCCCACTCTACTAGATGAGTTTCTCCTTAGAAACAAAGATAGAGTGTTGGCACGGGTCATGGAATTAGGGGCCAAATTGCCCATCGAGAATGAACCAATATTACCTACAAATGACACTACTAAGGAAGAACACCCCCTTATCAATATGGAAGATATTTTAACAGGCGGGCATGCTTCCACTTCTTACGCAGAAAATGATAAAGTGGTAGGGCATAGAATACCCCTCATCAAAGTTCCACGAAGAAACAAGATAGAACATGAGACAAGGGAAGAACCTCCACAATACGAAGAGGAAGAACCTTTAGATGAAGAAGACACAAACCAAGTCACAATCCAACAATAACTTAGTAACCTAAGCCGACAAATAGCTTTGCTTACTTTCTAGGCACAGAAAGAAACAAACAAGAATGTTCAAAAGTCAAGGCCTAAGTTTAGGATCCACGAACTCCATCGAGAAAACCAAGGAGAAGAAGACACGGGGTATCATCGTGTACACGTACTCGCTTCTCCCACTAGAGAACAATTTCTCACACAAGAAGTGCAATCTATGAAAGAAACGCTTGCGAGCATACAAGAGAGCAATATAGGGAGTATTAGGAAATACCAATACGAAGAACTATGCCCATATCCTTTTGATAAGACAATGACCCTTCAACCCTTTCCAAAGAAATTTGATATGCCAAAGTTTGACAAATACAAAGGAAAGGGAGACCCAAGGGATCATGTTAAATATTTCTACATGGCATGTCAAGAGGTGTCTTATAGTGATAATTACCTCATCAGAATTTTTCGTAAGAGTCTCGGAGGTCAAGCATTGGAATGGTTTACGCGCTTACCAAGAGGATCAATTTTCACCTGGCCAGAATTGGTGAAAGATTCATGCGTCGTTTCTTGTATAACATAGAGAGTGACATCACCATGGAAGACTTGTGCGGCACAAAAACACCCCAAAGAGACCTTCGCCAGCTTCCTCCAACGATTGAGAGGGATAGCTAGTCGCTTCCCTTGCGCTTTCCCTGAGAAGCAGCTGGTTAGTATTTTCGTCCCTAATCTCAACCCAGATATAGCTTTCCACCTCCAAATGCATTGTGTCCGCACCTTTGAGGAGGTTATCGAGAAAGGGATTCAAATAGAAAAGGCTCTCATTGCCAAAGGCACCCTCAAAACCCAATCTAAAGACAACCAAAGTGTCAAACCCATTGAAAAGCCAAAGATCTTTAACAAAAACAAAAACGTGGTGGGAGACGGAATCACTGATTCCAAATGTGTTCAAACGGTCCAAACCAGTCAACCTTTTAAACTAACCAAGGGCCCAATTCAACCACCACCAAAGCGATGAACATTCACCTCCCTCAATGAACCATTGTCCCTCATACTAAAACAATTGGATGCGGCCAACATGATGACCTATCCTACAACGCAACCATTTGATGACAACGCTCCTAAACCTTCATGGTATAAGGAGCATGAATATTGTGAAATGCATCACGTTAAAGGTCATAAAACAGACAAATGTTTGCGACTTCACCACTATATTCAAGACCTCATTGACAACGGGGAGATAGAGGTGGATAACCCTGGCCACATGCAAACACCTAACGAGAAAATGGGGATTTATAAGGAACCATTCCCCAAGCATGATAAGTCGGAAAAGACAAAGCCGGATCGGGAGAGTCATCCCAAACCTATAAAGCCACGAATTACTTATATACCAAAAGAGATAACAATCATTACGATTCACTTATCGGATGTATTCACTCCCCTGCTGATTGTGTCAATACCATCTGGATCAAGGGAAAGGATCATCATTGTGCGTAAGGTGTGCCTCGCCTCGTGATTCCAGAACCCTCTCTGTTAACCCCACAAACTGATAAATATAACCTTTTAGAACAACTTGAGAGGACACCTGCTAAGATCTCGATCTTAGATCTTCTCAAGATATCCAATGTGCATAAGGACATTTTGTATCAAACTCTTCAGGGGTTGGGAGTGCCTTTAGAAGTCGATCCTACGTACCTTCAAGCCACGGTGGCAAATATTACATCAAGTGAGCATCTTACTTTCAACCATAGGGAGATCCCTGCCACGAATCCTACACATAATCTTCCCTTGTACATCGAGGTAGTTGTCACCCGTAGGAAAATCAAACGGGTGCTTGTGGACAACGGATCGGGATTGAACATCTGCATGCTTAAGCTGGTCAAACAATTGGGACATACGGAGGAAGATCTTGAGTCCCATATTATTACTATCACCGCATATGACAACATGGAAAGAGAGTCAGCAGCACCATTACACTGCCCATGGAGGTGGGCCCCACTTGCCATCAGACAAAGTTTCACGTCCTAGACTTGGAACTTCCATATAATATGCTTCTAGGCCGACCATGGATTCATGCCATGCAGGCCGTGCCATCAACATTTCATCAATGCATCAAGCTGAAGCATGAGGGACATACGGTTACAATACCAAGAGATTCAAAGCCCTTTGCTCATTGTAGAGCTCTTAATAGCTTTGCACGAAAGGGTACATATGCATGTCCCTCCATAGATATAGTTGTCCCTCTTCATTCTAAGGCCATGGAATCTCGAGTAGATTCAAATTCTCTTAGTTCTTATGCTCATGGGGCATCCACTTCCACATCTCCATTTGATTCATGGGAGATGAAAATTCTGGAATATGGCTGTGGGGAGTATAATGTACAACAAGCACTCTTGGTTTCTGACCTCTCCTTGTCGCCCAAGACTAGAGGTTGACCCAACTACCGCTTCAAGACCTAGAGAGGAACACACTATTGGGTCATTCCTACCTGGAGGCTTGTTAGCTGAGGAAAAATTACTTGATCCACCTACTACTTGGGTCCCTGAGGACACTCAACCATCTTGTTATCAAACCCCAGAATATGAAAAATCTAGCAGAATGATGTACTCCATGGGCTACAAAGGCCTAGGATGTGGGAGGAATGAACAAGGACAAAGAGAACCAGTCCCTCTTCCACATTTCAAAATAGAAAGATATGGCATTGGGATTCGCCCTTATGGAGCACACCCCAACGATCAAGATGCAACTTGTTCTGAGCATGAGGATAGCTTTGAGTACCTAGACAGTGATACGGATTCCCATTGTAGCCTATATGAGGATCTAGCCTCCACGAACCTTTTCATGAACAATGCTGTCCTGACCATAACCCCCACCAAACCGACCCTTGACCTTGTGTACCCTTCCCTTGTTGAATGGGACCAACAACGTCACGTGCCACTAGATTTATTCGAGAATGATGAGGCTATTGCAGAGTTCATGGGCATAAGGGATACAATTCCCATTGGAGATCACAAGAAGGGTTTCTTTATCAACTTAGACACCTGCGCCTACTTCGGCGAGGAGGTTGAACTTCGTGGTCAGCAAAATTTAAAGAAAAGCGAGGGCAAGAGTTCTAAAGAAAAGCCTCGGCAAAAATCAAAGTCCAAGTCACACAGTGAAAACCTCTTTGAGGCACTGGCTGACAAACAAATAAGAAAATCAAAGGACAAACAAAGTGACCATGCCAAGGATGAAAATCTCATAGAGACATCCTTGGATGAAGATCTCAACCTACCTCCCAATCCTACGTGTATGGAGGATTTATCAAAATTGTTAGTTGAAGAAACCATTGATGTCAATATTGGTACCGAAGAAGATCCCAAGATAGTAAAATTGGGAGCATCACTCTCGCCAGAGAACAAAAGATGTTCACTATGCTACTACAAGGAGTTTATTGATGTGTTCACATGGTCTTACAAAGACATGCCCGGCTTAGATCCAACTTTAGTCATGCACAACCTGGTTGTGCATGTAGACACTAAGCCTATCAAATAGAAGCTCCGAAAGATGCACCCAAGAGTGGCCTTGTTAGTTAAAGAAGAGTTGGAAAGGTTACTTGCAGCAGGATTCATCAGGCCAATTGATTATTCTGAATGGATATCGAACATTGTTCCTGTCCAGAAGAAACCTATCGGTATCCGAATCTACACAGATTTTAGGGACATCAATAAAGCTTGCCCTAAAGATGACTTTCCATTGCCCAACATTGACATGATTGTTGACTCAACCACAGGGTACGAAATGCTATCACTCATGGATGGCTTTTCGGGTTATAATCAAATTAAGATCACTGAGGAAGACCAACACAAAACAACTTTCACAACTCCTTGGGGCACCTTCTGTTATCAGGTGATGCCATTTGGCCTTAAGAATGTGGGAGCAACTTATCAGTGGGCCATGACAGTAATATTTCACGATATGATTCATGACATCATGGAAGACTACGTAGATGACATCCTGGGAAAGTCCAAAACAAGAGAGGATCATCCTATCATTTTGCGGTGTATCTTTGACGCCTGCGTGAATACAAAGTCAGATTGAATCCAAAGAAATGTGTCTTCGGTGTGTTATCCAGGAAACTATTGGGCTTCATTGTGTCGAGACGAGGTATTGAGGTAGATCCCGCTAAAGTGTCTGCCATCACTGAAATGCCTCCACCTGAGAATATCAAGCAACTGCGTAGCTTGCAAGGGAAAATTCAAGCCATTCACCACTTTATCTCCCAGCTTGCAGATAAATGTCACTCATTCACCCATTTGCTTAAAAAGGACGTCACTTTCCTTTGGGGACCCGAGCAACAACAAGCCTTTGCTTTGCTTAAACAATACCTGGCTAATCCACCTATCCTCATGCCTCCTACTCCAGGAGAACCACTTTTGCTCTATATTTCCGCTACGCAATATGCTATTGGTGTGCTACTTGCCCAATATGACCTTAGCCATAAAGAGAAAGTGGTGTACTATCTGAGTCACACCCTCATCACCTATGAACTTAATTATCCTCAGATTGAAAAGGCTTGCTTGGCCATCATTTTTACCTTTTAGAAACTTCACCATTACCTGCTAAATACTAAGACCAAGCTCATATCCAAGGTCGACCCACTCAAGTATTTGTTGTCCAAACCCACCCTCACAGGTAGAATGGCTAATTGGATCATTCTACTCAGTGAGTTTGATATAGAATTTGTCCATCAAAAATCAGTTAAAGGACAAGTACTTGCCGACTAGCTAGCGGAAGCACCTTTGCAAAGCACAAAACCTTTGAGTCTGGATCTGCCAGATGCATCTTTGCTCTACATTGAAGAATCTGTCATATGGCAGATACATTTTGATGGATCTTTTACGTTTCATGGTTCAAATGCAGGAGTGGTCCTTATTACTCCTTCGGGTGATCCTATACCGCAGGCTTTCCGCCTGGCCTTCCCTTGCATGAACAACATTGTGGAATATGAAGCACTCATTGCAGGGATGAAGCTAGCCATCAAGTGGAATATTCAACATGTTAAGGTTGTAGGTGATTCACAGCTAATCATCAAACAAGTTAATGATGAGTATAAAGTTAAGGATGATAAGCTCATACCTTACAAAAAGTTAGTGGAAACTCTAAAGGAGTATTTTGTGCGCATCACCTTTGAGAAGATTCCAAGAGCACAGAATAGATCGGTGGATGCCATGGCAATGGTGGGATCTATGCTTCGTATTCCACCAGGGAACAATGATATGCCATTCTTTGTAGAAAATCTACGCCAGCCCGCGTATGACATGCCAGAATCTTGCCTGGCTTGTGAGGTTGTTGGTCCCCATTCCCCATGGTACGAACCCATCTTCACCTATCTTAAGGATAGTACTTTCCCTCCCAATATCTCCATTCTGAAAAGCAAAGCCTGATTCACCAAATCTCCCGTTACACCCTTTTAGGAGGTACACTTTATCATTGTGGCTACGATGGGAATCTATTACATTGTCTGGATGTGACGGAGTCAATCCATGCAATTAAAGAATTACACGAAGGAGTATGCGGAGCACATACAAACGGAATGGTCTTGGCTAAGAAACCGTTAAGAGTAGGTTACTATTGGCCCACCATGGAAACTCGATTGTTGTAATTATGCTAGAAAATGTGTGCTTTGCCAAAAGTATGGAAATTTCATCCATGCTCCATCGCAACCATCGCAACCAATCACTACCTCATGGCCATTCTCCAAGTGGGGACTTGATCTAATAGGAAGCTTACTCCTACCTCATCCGATGGTCATACACATATCATCACAATGCATAGAATACTTTACAAAATGGGTGGAGGTTTTCCCTTTAACCTATGTCATAGAGCACAAATTTCTAAATTCATCATGAATCACATTATTTTCCGATATGGTATCCCCGCACCATTGTCACGATAATGGGAAGTCATTTAAGAACAAAATCAGAAAATTCTTTTTAGCCAACGGTTCCAAATCAGATTGAAATGGTCCATGCCATATTATCCTCGTGGTAATGGACAAGTGAGGCAACAAACAAGACTTTGTAAGGATAATGGAGAAGATGGTTAGTAAAACCAAATGGCCGAAACCGGCACCTACAAATCCACCTAGCCCTCTAGGCCTACTAGACATCAATTCGCACTCCTACGGGTGCGATGCCATATTCCCTAGTGTTTGGGACATGAATCTATCATCCCTTTAGAGATCGAACTCCCATCCTGTGAATTTCTCTTCGGGACTATTTAGATAAGGATGAAGATTATCGAGTGGCAAGATTGGCTGAGTTAGAGCTCCTGGATGAGAGGCACATTCACGCTCTTAATCACCTGAAGGTATATCAACACAAAATCTCCCACAACTACAACAAGAGAATCATCCCTCACCAATTTGAGGTGGGTGATTTAGTTATGAAGGAGAACCAGTTCAACACCAGAGCAAAGTGAGAAAAGAAAGGGAAGTTCGAACCACACTGGTTAGGACCCTATGTCATAGTTGCCAAGTATGGCACAGGGGCATACAAGTTGGCTCACCCCAATGGTGATGAGCTCCGAGAGCCCATGAATGCCATGCATCTTAAGAGGTTTTATGCCTAAACATGGCATAAGAAAGTTATAAAAATCACAAAAAATCAAAAATACAAAAACAAAAAAAAATAATAAAAAAAATCAAAAAGAAAAAGAGAAAACAAGTCATCCACTAGTGAAAACCACACAATTGTGGCACTTTGGACAAGTCTTTGGGTGAAGATCGGTTTCTGCACCTCGGGAGGATTCGTTGTTCACAAGTATTCTCGTATTAGAAGGGTAGTTGTCTTTGTCCCGACTGGTTCTACCTTCGAGTTTCCTTGTGCACACCATCTAGTCCACCTTGATCCATCTTTTCCTTCTTCTATTTGTCTCAGAAGGACATGGTATTTCGTTATTTCCCATCTTACGCTAGGGACAACTCAACGAATTCACCTTCTTGTTCATAAGTGCGTGGCTTCTACCCTTGTATATTCCCCACCTAATGCTGGGGGCATCCATGCTTTCTTGGTTACCTACACATAGCTTTGGACAATGTTAAAAACATAAAAAAATAGAAAATTGTTTCGAAAAACAAAAAAACAATAGAACATTGTTTCGAGAAAACACAAAAACAATAGAACATTGTTTTGAGAAAACACAAAAACAATAGAAAATTGTTTCACAAAACACAAAAACAATAGAAAATTGTTTCAGACAACACAAAAACAATAGAAAATTGTTTTGAGAAAAACACAACAACAATAGAACATTGTTTCGAGAAAACAACAAAAACAATATATATATATATATATATATATATATATATATATATATATATATATAAAATCCCAAAAAAAAAAAAGAAGGCAAATTTTTTCAAAAATTCCTAAAAAGTAAAACACCCTACAAAATGGTAACTTGCTTCTTACGGCTGAAACTTGTGTCTTGCATGGTATTTTCTCCATATCCTATTGGTTTGTCTCACATCTTCCCCGATTAATACGACTCGTGGATCACCGGATTCACAACCATTCACAACAGCTAGCTACTTGCTTCGTCTGTACTCTGGGGCACTTTTGGTTGTCTGGTGTTGTTTCGTTGCGCACAAACAATTTTCATGGACCCCATGTCCATTTTCATTTCCCCTTGCATGTATCCTTTCTTGGGACATCATTTTTAACCCTTGTCGTTAATCACGAACTTGTGGATCTCTTCAAAGACTTATAGAAAAATATTTGTACAATTGTCTTGACCATTGTTGGGTTGGATATGTGCGTTCGTACTTGTTTTCCCTATTATATGAGCTTGTTTCCTTCTCATATTGCATTGCATTATTGTATGTTGCATGGAGTTGGTACTTTCAGCAATGGACAATTGTTCGTAGTATGGATTTTCATGTCATTCTACCTTTGTCGTATGCTTATATTTTTCATAAGGACCGATGATGTAGTTCCTATGGCAATATGATGACATCAAATTTGTTCCAAACAAATAAGCGGCTAGAGGTTAAGCTCTTCTCTCCCTCATCCATATTTCTTCTACACCACTTCCCTTTCACCCCTAATTCTCCCTCTCCTCGGGGCATCCTGCCTCGTCCCCATTCTTCTGCCTACTTTTCATATTTTTCGATCGTCGATCGACTTCCTTCATCACCCCATCGACACTCGAGGGGGCATCTCTCCCTCCTACTAATTTTTCTTCTATCCCTTCAAAATCTCTTCTGTCTACTATCTTTGAAGTGGCATCACTTACGCCACCCCAAAGAGGGGCAAATGTAGACACCTATAATTACACCCAAGCAATTTAAATACTTAAATTGCGCTAATTATCCCGTTTCTCATGAATCAACGACATATCGTTAAAAGCACTCATTTTCCCTCATATCATCATTAATTAATTACACTAAGCTAATTAATTAAGTTGCCTATCCAACAAATACCCTAATTAACGACCTTCAGTTAATAAATCACCCCTTCTACGTAGACTAATTAATTATTATTAATTAATTAGTTTTCCCTTCCATTTAACCAATAAATCAATATTTAATTGATTTAATCCCCTTGTAATAGCCTAAATCGCACTAATATTCTTCTAATTGGCTTCTATAAGCTTACACCTACCTATTAATTAATCACCTTTGATTAATTAAAATACCCCCAACTCCCATGACTTTCTAAACATGTATTAAACCCTTCTAAAGTAAGGTTACCTTTAATAAAGCAACCTTATCCATTCCTAATCATGTTTTACCTTTATCCCACATTCATGAGAATGTGTTGAATCCTTTATCCTTTGGGCTATATAAAGAGCCCTCCACCTACCTTTTTACTTACACCTAAACTTTCTAAGAGAGAAAATGCAAAGCATATATCAAAGAGACTAAGAGCTTGCACCTTGCCCTTTGAGAGTTCATCATCTTAAAGAGTTAAGCCTCTTTCTTAAAGTGCTTGGGTCATATGGGAGGTGTCAAAAGGGTCTTGTAGCCCAAATTTGATTAGCCCCCATTCCTAGGTTCTTGGAACATTAAGGACAACTATTTTGATAGCCATGGAGCTTACTTAGGTCCATTCATTTATTTTTTGTTAGAGAATAGAGGAGTTTAGATATTTAGCATTGTTAGTTTCAAAGTTTGTATTTATGAATGCTAGCATCTAACCCTTGTTTAATTCTTATCATGATGGTGTTTATGCTTTGTTTTAGCTAAATTGTAGAACTATTTTAGGTGGTAGTTCTTGCTTCATTTGATTTAGCATTAAGCAAAGTATACATGCGCACAAAGAGCTCATCCTTCTCTTTAGAAGCATCCACGTATGTCATCCCCAATGGAAAAGTTTTCCCACAATGAGAAAGAATTAATCCTACATCAAGTTCCTAAAAGTGCTCCGGTGACCAACATCATGTCAACTCCTAATGAACCATTTTCATGGATTAAAGGATTGCTTGCAAGTGAGACAAGATAAAATGCCCGATCTTGGAGATATCATAAAAACATTGGGATCTAGGTAGAGAAATAAGGCCTAGAAAACTTCCTAGTTCTTTAGTGGTGCCTCAGGAAACCAATATGTAAAAGTTGCTAGGCCTAAGAATGTAAATCCTCTTGAGGATATGAATCCATCAAACTATGAGTTTATTCACATCTCATTGGTTCAAGATTCACATGAGGGTGAATTTGATGTGCCAAAATTAGTAGGAACTTGACAAGGTCATAACTTGAGCTCCGGGTGTTTGTTTGAGTCCATTTATTTTGAAACCACATGTTTCGATGAGAAAACGCGGCGGTAACCAGCCGTACCGGTTGGGGAAATTTTTGGCACATTTTTGGGCCCTAAATCTGCCATCTTGAGGCCAAAAATTAGGATTTAAGTTGTAGTTTGGTTTTTTCCTATTTTTGGGCATTAGTTAATTTTAGTCTATTAGTTGCATTATGAGTTAGAAAGTTGACAATTCCTCTAATTTAGGAATGTATAAGATGCATGGAAATTTTTGTGCCTGCATATGAATAAGCATGCAAACTTACTAAGAATAGTAGGTTCTAGTAAACTACTAAAAATAGTAATTTCCGCCACCTAGAGTAGATTTAGTCAAGTTAGTTAGAGTTTGCTTGGCAAATCGAGTTGGGAGTTGTTTTCCTATTTAGGAAACATTGTAATTCATTATTCAATAACAAATAAGGAGATCTATTTTCTTTTGGAGTTCATATTATTTGTAGTATATCAAGTTTGTTCATAATTTGGCTACATTAGAATCTCACTTGTTCAAGGAATTTTATGCCCATCTTCTTGCTTGAAACAAAGAGTATAAGAAAACAATTGAGCAGTTGGAGGAACAAGTGAAAAATCTTAGTGCATACATTCAACCTTTCTTGGAGCTTAATTCAACATCTTCTCTTCCTTTATAATACATTCCTTGAATCAATTGATTTAACCTCGAGTTGATCAATAAAACACAAATTTACATGATGTAAGGGAAGGCTAACAAGAAATGGATTGAGAGGATCATCAAGAAAGGTAAGACATTTTTCCCTAAGGTCATATCTCTAATCAAGTATATTCTTGTCACTTTGACGAAAGTAAAGAAAGCAAGGGAAGAGATTGTAAAAGAGAAGATTAACTAGGATGAGGTGTTCTCACTTATGTCCGAGATGACCTACCTCGACTCTCACACCGTATTGAGTAAAAATGTGTTTGCATTAGCTACTAATATCATGTATCTAGTTTGGGTCTACATCATAGATGAAAGATATGGTATGATAAGTGATGCCTTATCCAAACTTGACTCTAGCAAACAAGAGGCTTTTGAGATTTTGAATGGAGTCTCAGAATCGTATTCGAGATACGGGTTCCCTCCACTCACCGAGAATTCATCATTATAATAAGTCATTGTCTCCTTCCAAGAATTGGTCAAGAAAAATACAAAGCGATTCTATTTCCTTCAATGAATATACCTTAGAGTCCCTATCCAAAATCATAAGTTTTATCATCGACATTACAAAAGATAAAAAAATGGATCAATAAATGCAATAAGATAAATAATGGTCCCCGGGCATGGATCAAAGTGTTGAGTTGTATTTGCATTTTAGAATCGAGATAGTAGTTTCTTAGTTCAGTAAAGAATTCAAAGGACAAGAGATCATTCTAGAGACTCTATCTCAGAGATCATGAATCAACAATTTCTTCATCAACACTAGATCATTCAATTCCTTCCCTTTCTCTCCTCTCTCTCTTTAGATCCATATTCTAACTTTCAATTGAGAATACATTTTTTTATATTTCATCCTATTCACTTGTGACTATTAGTTAATAATTTTAAGAGTCCTTTTCAAATGATAAGAAAAGACCCACCTCCTAGGAATACGAATGTTCACAAGTGATGAGGATATGTGAAGAGTCATGTGGGAGTAGATGAAAAGAAAAATTGTAATGTTATAAATTGAAATGGATTATCTATTCCAAGGGGTTAGAAATTGTTGATTAAATGTATGTTGTTGAGAGTTCTACTTCTACATCAAGTAATAAAAGATGCAATTCTTCTATTTCTTGTTTCATGTTCCTCTACTCTCTCTTTCCAACTTTGCATATATGATAATCTTGTAAAACCAAGAAAGGTGTTTGTGCCTTTGATGAATGAATCAATGGAAGTCTGTGTCTATGGTTTGTTTTGTCTTATCATGGTTTGTATTATTGTGTTATTCTAATTAGATGTTGAATTAATCTTGTCGATGTATGCGAACTATGCTAGTTCTTACTCACAATTTTAACCCTCTATCTCCTTATTTCCCCAACTCCCCTTTACCTCTCTCCGCTACAATTTTCTCCTTTATACAAGAAATTTTATACAGTTAAGTGGAGATTTCCTGTGTGATACCCAACCTATTGGCCACCCCACAACATTTTAGATAGTTTATGTAGTTTACATTCAATAATGGGAGCCTCATCATACACAAGAAGGAGGGGATAAACGCGTATTAGTGGTGAAGTCTCAATAATTTGCAACAAAAAATATTATTTCTCCAACATTTTTTTGTCAATATTTTAGGGAGACATCTTCCTTCATGCACTAGAAAAGATCTAAAAAAAAGTATATATTCCAAAAAACAAAAAATAGATTTTAAAAAAAATCATATTTTCAAGGCGAATCTATTAAGGAACGAATCCATGTCACATTCATTTCCTACATAAAAATGATGAATATTCAAGATTGGTGTTCAAAACCAATGAGTGACAACAACCATGAAGAAGAGGATGAGCACCAAGATCTTCAATTTTTGATCATCCATCGTATTGACCAGATCTTGTAAAATAAAAGATTCTACTACAACAAGGAGGTCTCTTGTTCTAAACAGAAATCTATAATCAGCTAAGGGAAAGAAGGTCCGTATTTTTCTGCACTAGTCATGAAAAGAATATCTAGAATGGAGAAAATTGTTGTTTATGAAGATCATGTAATCAATTCCTAGTGGCTCCAATTGAAGCGAAATGTCTTGCTAGAGGAAAGAATTTGGGAATTACACCTACTAACGATCAAGAATCCAAGAACTTGATGAGGAAGATACATAAGAGATATGAAATTTTGTATGAAGGGCATGATGGTGAAGAATCTACTAAAGGTAATATTTTCAACTTCACGCAACTGAACGAGAAACTCAAAGCCCTGTCTTTTGTCTCTCTTCCTTTGGATTATTTTCTTGCATATGGAGATGAAGAAATGAAAGCCTTGAAAAGAGAGTTTTTGCAAAGGATTTTGAGCGTGGAAGAAGGAAATTCGATGCCAAAACTACCATTAAATTCAATCATGTCTTGGCTATGCAAATAAGGTATGAGCATCTTGTAGTGATCACTTCCCTTCGACACCTTTTTGTTATTGATTTCGATACTGATCAACTATACTTATGGATATTATTGTAGCTTTTGATTTAGCATGATGTTAGATGTTAGAGATACTGGACTGTTGTTGATTTCAATTCATATATGATGCGTGTGGATTATTAGAGACATTTTATATTGATGTTGATATGTTGTTGACATGGTTATATTTATATATTTCATACATGCGATATTTTGTCATATTGAGTAGACCTAGACAATTGAACTAATCTTATGATCATATGGATATTGATGAAATGTAAAATTGAGATGTTGTTAGAAATTGTAAATGATATCATTACTTGCCTAGATGATGTTTTGATTCATATATAGATGATTGTGGAGTTATATTGTATATTTATTTTAGATGTTTTGATGTGGCCACGAGGCTAAAGGAGGTGTTATGTGTTTTGTAGGTAAACATGTCACAAAAACATTAGGGGGATTAGAGACCAACCACATTAGAATTCTAGATGAATTCAACAAGGGTCACCATGGCAACATGTATTTTGTTATGTGTGTGTGTTTGAATTGTTGTTAGGGGTTCCCATGGGGGAATCACCTCCAATTGTGACCAAGGGGTTGTGTTTTCTTTCATTTAGTTTCCTTTATTTAATTTTAGTATGTGAAATTATAGTGATGTATTATCCTTTTGTTAATCACTTGATTTATGTCTAGATTAGTAAATTAATTAGTTTACTAAATTAATTAAGAATGGGTCAAAAGAATTCATTTATTGGATTTGATAGCTCTTGGGTTTTGTGTTGTAAGTTGAGTGTTTGGGATCTTGAGTGTTGTACACTTTACCCCTTTATGGAAATTCGATTTTGGCCTTAAGGTCCAATTTTGAAGACTTGTCCCACACCTATTAAATTTCTATGCCAACCCTACCTATAGATTGGGGGCTCAAAAATATACCCCATTAAGTGTTTTGTAAGACAAATTGTAAGTTTTTATTGCACTTTCTTACATGTATTTATTTTTATTCCTTAGGGAGTGTGGGCTTAGATTGTGTGTGTAAGTAAAATGTCATTTCTTCAACCACTTATTAATTGTGCTTTGGAGTATGGGGTTGACTAGGGTGATGTGGAGTGGAGAGGAAATGAGGTGGCATCCTACTTGGAGCCACATCATCCTCCTCTCTCCCTTTTCTATTTATTCAAGTTCTTTTTCTTGTTTGGGGGTTACTTCATCCTTTTGTGCTCTTGCATTTTTTGAGTTAGAGGATTTTGGGAGTGCATGTGGATTTGTTGGAGATTCTTGGTGATTTTTGGGCTTGAAGTAGCTTGGTGTGTGGCTCTTGGATCAAGCTCTACCATGGAAAGGTAGGAGCTAAACTCTTGTTAAATGCTTTCTTTTATTTTGTATGTATATGTGCTTGTTTTTGAGTGTTTTGTTATGCTTGTTGGGTGCTTGGGTAGGTTGCCTAAGTGTGGTGTAGGAGGGGACTATGGGGAGATTTCATGTAGGGAGGCATAAGAGTTTATTTCATGTTTTGGAGGGAGTTTGGGTTGGGTGCCCCACCTTGGACAAGAAATTGCTTGCATTTCTTACTTGGTCTATTTTATGAGGGAGCCATAAGAGATTTGTAGGGAGGCATAAGAGAATGTGGGAGGCATAAGAGGTACTTGAGGGAGGAATAAGAGTGTGTAGGGGTTTGAGATGTTTATTGGAGGGTTTGTAGGTGGGAACCCATTTCCCATTGGGAGGCATAAGTGACCTCCCCATAGATCTTACTCCTTTGGATTTTTCATGTTGAAGCCTTGTGTATTTTTTTGCTTCCTTCTTGTGATTGTAGTGGTATTGTTGTATTTTGGTATGGTTGTAGAATCTTGTATTGTGATGTGGAAGCTTGTTTTGTTGCCATGAGTTGAATCCATTTTTCATTGCAATGTGGTTAGGGCTCGAGGGCCAATGAGGAGGATGGATTCTCCTCCCCATTGGAATTCTTGGTTGGGTGGAGAGTCCCCCCCTTTTTTGTGATCAAATGAAGCATGGTGGAGCTCTCTTGTTGGTGATGTGAAGCTTGGAGCTTTTTTGGAGTCCTTAAGAAATCCCTTCTTGTGAGAAGCCTTATTGTTGTTCACACTTAGGGTGGAGGAACTTGTAACCTTGTATTTATTTTAGCTTACATTCTTGTATTATTTCCCACTTTAAGTGGAGGACATTGTAATAATCTTGTGAAGAAAATTTGCATTCAATTATTGGATATGATAGTTGTATTGTATATTGAAAAAGAGAAAGAAAGATATGTGTTGTAAAGCTAGACTTGTGAAATAGAAAAGAAGATATAAAAGGAAATCATCTTATCTCATGGTAGTTGTTTTATTTCTCACAAAAGTGTATATATTTTATTGAAAAATTAGTAACTCTCATTTTAAGACTTATTGAAAAATCTTGGTTATAATAGTTGTGTGAATGGTTGGAAAATAGTAGTTGGATAAAGAAAAGGGATGGTTACTTCTTGTATTCCATGAGGTTTATAAAATAATGAAAGAGTTATAATTGTTCATCCTCTTATATTGGTTGAAAGACATTTTAAATTTGTATGACGAGATGGAAAGAACTTAAGTTTACTTGTCTTTACTTGGTTAAATAAAAAAAATAGAGTAATTCTTGACACTAGTAGAGAAAAGAAATTTCTTCAATTACAACTTAGGCCTTAGCCCCATTGGGAGGTGGAAATTCATTATTAAGTTATTGCAAAATACTTATAAAACTATGTAAATCAATATTAAAACAAGCGAATTTTGTCTTGCCCTCTAGATCCTTGTTTAAATTGTAAAAAGAAAAAAAAAAATATATTTAAGTGTAAATTTTAGTCTAGTTAATGCCATCAATAATATAACTATTCTACTATTGATAATATTACTACCATCCAAATATTATTATTATAACAATAATAATATTACTATTATTATATACATTACTACTATTATAGTATTTTTTATTATATATATATATATATATATATATATATATATATATATATATATATATATATATATATAAAAGTGTATACCTTTAAAATTAAATAATTATTAAGTAATCAAACAAAATAAAAGAAAAAAACAAAGTTTTAATAGCCTTAAAGGTCATGCGCTTGGTTGAAATGAGGAAAGGGGTTGGGGACCCTCCCACAACCCAAAACTGATGTCTTTTAACAATATAAACCGACCCCCATATACTACAAAATGCAAACCAATAAAACCCTCCCCATGGCCATTGGGATCTCTCGCACATTCCTTTACCTTATGGCTTGTGTAAAATTTAAAACCCATGGCCGAACTTGTCATTT
The DNA here is from genome assembly GCA_018340775.1 of Taxus wallichiana var. yunnanensis. Lineage (NCBI taxonomy): Eukaryota > Viridiplantae > Streptophyta > Pinopsida > Cupressales > Taxaceae > Taxus > Taxus wallichiana. Next base: position 725,329,154 of record CM031238.1, read on the forward strand.
TTTTGATAATATTAAATATCATTATATATATATATATATATATATATATATATTTAAGTGTATACCTTTAAATTTAAATAATTATTAAGTAATAAAAAAAAAAAAAGAAAAAAAAACAAAGTTTTAATAGCCTTAAAGGTCATGCTTGGTTGAAATGAGGTAAGGGGTTGGGGGACCCTCCTAACCCAAAACTAATGTCTTTTAACAATATAAACCGACTTCCCATATATACATAAATGCAAACCAATAAAACCCTCCCAATGGCCATTGGGAGGGTTTTATTGGTTGATTTTGTAGTATATATGGGGGTCGGTTTATATTGTTAAAAAGACATTAGTTTTGGGTTGTGGGAGGTCCTACCCCATACATCATCAACAATCATAGCAACCTTTAAGGCTATTAAAATTTGTTTTTTTCTTTTTTTGTTTGATTACTTAATAATTATTTAAATTTAAAGGTATATACTTACATACATATATATATATATATATATATATATATATATATATATATATATATATATTTAAGTGTATACCTTTAAATTTAAATAATTATTAAGTAATTAAACAAAAGAAAAGAAAAAAATGACAAAATTTTAATAGCCTTAAAGGTTACGGCTTGGTTGAAATGAGGTAAGGGGTCAGGGGGACCCTCCCACAACCCAAAACTAATGTCTTTTAACAATATAAACTGACCCCCATATACTAAATTTAAATAATCATTAAGTAATCAAACAAAATAAAAGAAAAAATAAATAAATTTTAATAGCCTTAAAGGTCATGTGGCTTGGTTGAAATGAGGTAAGGGGTCAGGGGGGACCCTCCCACAACCCAAAACTAATGTCTTTTAACAATATAAACCGAGCCCCCATATACTACAAAATGCAAACCAATAAAACCCTCCCCATGGCCATTGGGATCTCTCACAAGCATTCCTTTACCTTACGGCCTATGTAAAATTTAAAACCCACTACTGAACTTGTTGTTTTTTTTTAATAATATTAAATATATATATATATATATATATATATAATTAATCTCCCAATTCGGTTTCTTTTATTTTATTTATAAAAAAAAAAGACCCTTGTATTTTCAGTAGTAACAAAATGAAATGAAATTTATAAATAAATCTATATCTATATATACCAATATATATGTATATACATTATTTTCCCGAGTGCATATATACAACAATTTAACTATATTTACTTAAATGGGAAAAACCCACAAGCCTATTTGGGCAAATCCAAGGAAAATGAGATAAATAAAATATTTAAACACATTGAAACCCTAGGAGAGGGTGTAACCAAAATAAGGAAATAAATGAAACTTGTAAGCCTCTCCAAAAGCTTGGAATGACCTTCAATGGCTTCCCTTCCTCCTCCAACAACCTGCAAAACAAAAGAGAAACAATGAGCCAAATGAAAAGAGAAAGAAGACTTCATAAGCATGCTTTAGGGTTAGATTGCCTTTTTCTCATCAAGGGCCCTAATTGAATCCATCCAAGGGATGAGATTCATCCCTACAAAAAGTAGGTGGAGAGTGGGTGAGTGGAAATTACCTTTTTAATTTAAATGTTTTAATTTCAAAATATGGGTTGACTTTTTAAGGGGTTACTTTATGGGGTAGGGAAGTGTTCATTATCCTAACCCAATATTTAATAAGGGACCTTGCTAGTTGTTTCAACATTGTAGAAATTAAATAACCTTGGTATTTAATTACATTGGCCACTTTTACCCTTGACATCCCATGGGGAATATTCAACTTTAGTAGGAATTAATTTGTTATTTAAATAACACTTAGGGAGATTAAACATGCTTAGTCAAATCAATGTATTAAAGTATAATGTAGATTTTAAATATTGTGTTATCATGGAAAATTATTTATTAAAAATCATTGCCTTAGAAACATTAATGTGGCAACTATCGTTTTTGAAAACTTTTTGTGGGCACGCTTTTAAAAAAATATTCCATAATTTTTCTAGCTAACCCTAGGTTGTTCTTGGGTCTCGTGCAACAATTTTTATGGGCATTACACATCTTGAAGAACTTCATAATGTTGAGAAATAAGAGTTTCATCCGTTAGAAGCAGATTCCATTGAGTTCCCATATTATGAGGTGTTTGTTATCAAAGGCTCTTGTGCACTTCTCATGAATGCTCTGTCCTTGAACCTTCCAATGAAATTCAGATCAGCCCTTTGAAGGATGATGAAGAAAACACGATAGTTGAACCTTTGTTCATAAACTCATTTTGTCTTAAGGCACAACCCTTCGTAGAAATAACATATGCAAGGGATGAAGATTCCTAATCTATGTAAATTGATCTAGTGCTTGTCAAAAGACTCCACCAATCACAAAGAATTATGAGAAATCAAACTCGCATCCTAGAATCAAGATGGTGAATTTGAGGTAATCATGGATAATATCCTTTCCAATTTTGACTCTTTAATTGATGCACAAATGTTAAATGATGAAATGGAGATAATTGAAGAATCAAATTCCCTTCTTGATACAATCATGGATGAAAAAATGGAAGAGTACGATTTCCTTCTTGAAACAAATGAGGATGATCAATTTGAACATGACGCCTTTATGGATCTAATTTCACCATGATCACTAAAGGAGCATAATGTTGATCATCATGGTGAGTATGGAGTTCTCCCTACTTTGCAAAGAAGAAGACTCTATAGGAGATGTTCAAGATGGAGTAGAATATTTTTGTTACATTTCTGCTCTAATATTATACTCTTCCTCATTTCATGAGGATGATATTGAATTGAAATGTGTGCCCTTCCCATGCAGCATGGATATCTTCTCTTTCTTTTAAAGTGATGAAATATGAGTGTGCTCAAAATTTCAAGAAGGAAACCCATGGATGGAAGGAAGTATGGATCATTAAAAGGATAATTTTTCAAGTAAGTCTTGACTATATGAATCATATTTTTAAAATGATGCCATCCCTAACATCGATATAAACCATAACACTCTATTGAACCCTAATGATGTGAATGAGAGCCCTTTGGCATGTGATCAATTACATCGAATTTGGGAGGTAAAAAAGTGATGTCAATGTGGAGGACGAATTTGCCAAAGGTACTTTGGCCACTTCTTCTATCTCTTCAGGCTATGGGCAGGGCAAATAGGGGCTCACGAAATAAAAAGACCCCAGACTTGTGATTTCAAACCGATCCCCAAATCAACCACCATGACTAGGAAACATGCTAGATATAGGAATAGAGGTGCTAATATTGACAAGGTTGAGGCCAATTCTGCATGTGGGAGCTAAGGGTATCTTTTTAGCTATTAATGGATCATTATCTCCTTAGGGTAGGGGAAACATTCACATGGCGTGAGTGGTAGCAGATCAAGCGAGGACATTTCTTGTGGCTGCCACCATAAGTGCCTAAAAAATAAAAATCCCTTTCTACCTGCTAAAGACACCCATATCTTGACACTAGAAGATGATGTTCTCTATAAATTATGTGATTTGGAAGATGAATACAATAGGCAAAGCCTCATCTATAGATTCAATAAATTTTAATCCAAGCTATCCCAACCGCATCGATTGGATCACCATGCATTGGAGTCCCAAAATAAAAGGTAAGATTGAGCTTTATCCTTGCTCCAAAGTGTATTTCATTGTTGTGTTTGAATATATTGTGGATCATGAATGTATACACACTAGGTATTGTTGTTGGGGGACTAATATGGTTTTATTAATAAACCCCGCACCCATTATTTGATCCATTGAAAGATACATTTGACACATTACCCATGTAGGTTAGATTCCCGTGCCTTTCCACTTAAACCGTGGGAAAAATCCTACCTAGAAGCTATTGGTAATAAGTCAGGGGTTTTGAAAAAACCAATAATGCTACCTCCCTTTAGTTGTACAATACCTATGCTAATATTATTATGGACCTAGATACCTTCTTGAGAGCATAAATTTGCATATTCGTGATAAAACTTAAACATAAAGATTGGACTATGAAATATTTCCTTTTTGTTGTCACATGTGTTTTGAAATATGACATGTTTGTCAAAGGATTATGTATACACTAAAAATGGTCCAATCATGCTTTGTAGGTGGATTATCTCCCCTCTCACTTCACCATTAATTTCTCTACCATTCTTGTTCCTAATCCTATTTCGAGTCCCCCGGTTGGTCTCTCCCCTTGTTGTTAACTCCTCCTAGATTCCTCATTCTAAATATTTGAATAATATTCCATAGACCCTATTAAGGAAGGAAAAGAGAGAGAAACCCCTTTCTTCCCGATAGTTTTCCCTTTGGATATATTTATCCTTTAAATGTGCTCCTCTTGTGTGATTATGGTAACATGTTTAACAAGGAAGAGTGGATAGTAGTTCAAAATAAAAAAGAACCAAATCATAATCAACCCCTTCTCATATGAAACACATACGAAACTCTTTAGCAACTAGTTGATTGCAGGGCATTTGATGATGGTGTTGCACGGAATTATAATTTTTCCACTACCCGGTAGTTGTTTTAGTCATGTTCCTTTTGTTCTTCATTTTTGTATCTCGGACTTCGTGTCTTTTTTTCCTTGTAGGGCCCAGTCAAAAATCTTTATCCTTAATAAAAAAGATGATATTTCAAACTAGCTATTTGAGGCCAAGTGTGATTTTTTTCAAATGAAGGATAAAATGAGTATATGGAATATTTGAAAGAGAAATTAATACAGAAACCTTGAGGATTGTGTAAGAAATTGAAGACCCTCACCTCAATCTCGAGATTTTGACATATGTAGGGCCTAGTCAAAAACTTTATCCTTAATAAAAAGACGATATTTCAAACTAGCTATTTCAGGCCTTTTTTTTCCTTGGTAGGCCCCAAATAAAAACCTTTATCCTTAATAAAAAAGATGATATTTCAAACTAGCTATTTGAGGCCAAGTGTGATTTTTTTTCAAATGAAGGATAAAATGAGTATATGGAATATTTGAAAGAGAAATCAATATAGGAAACCTTAAGGATTGCGTAAGAAATTGAAGACCCTCACCTCAATCTCGAGATTTTAACATATGTCATGAATATGCAAGATAAGTTTGATGTTAGTTGTGATCATTATTTCAATACACAAGTGCTCAACAATGAGATGGAACAAACAAGTAAGACCATTGTTCTCTTTGAAGCCTTGGTAGATGAGAATGAATGTGAAGGTAAGTATTCCTATTTCTCGTTTTGTGAAGAAGATTATGAATGGAAAGGAAAGGAGATTCTTGAATCTCCTATGAATATTTATGGTCACGAAGATGACACCTTCACCATAGAAAATGATACCAACACCATTTTTGGGATGGTTTATATAGAAAATAATTGTTCTTAAAAACAAGGTGATAAGCTTGAACAAGCTTATGAATGGGAAAAGGATCACATTTATCTCACCACCGCTAGACTCCCTACCGATTTCAAAAATGATCTCATGCTTCAAAGTTCAACCAAATTTAAGGAATGCCTTTGTGTCATAAACATTGACTTCATCTTTAAAAACACGAAGTAATGAATTCTCACGACCACAAAGCATCATATGGAAAATCTAAAAGACAATACTTTCAAGAAAGTTATGAGATGTTCAGGGGATGAAAATGTGTTCTCAGTGCAATATCAATATGAAAATGGGATATTGGTTTCTCTCCTTCTTCTCAAACTAGGAAAGGCCATCGTGAGAGCATGTCATGATCGGATAAGGATGATTCTTTGAAATTCAAAGGTTTGAATTCAGCCCATTGTTTCATGATGGTACGTGCTTCTCCCAACCCATTTCCAGGTGTGTGTACATTATTTCCCCATCTCAATGAATTTCCCTCACCTGTAACATAGTTTCCCTTTCCGTTGTGTGTTTTCTTTCCTATTTTCATGTGTTTCCCTTCCATTAGTGTGTTTGTTTTTTCTTGTGTGTGTCTGTTTTTGTAGTATCGATACAATGACTCTATATCCTTCCAAAATTTTCACCTCTCAAAAATTAAAATCTATAAAATTATACCATCCTATAAAATTTATAGGAAAATGTGTTTACCTACATCAGAAATAACTAACCCTCTATATAAAATGGAAAGGTCGTCCTATTTTTCATTCCCCTTTTGGAGAAGAATGAATATCCTAAAAAAGGAAATGTGTCAATCTCAACCTTTAAAAATGTGAGTGTCTTCCTCTAAAATTTTTGACAAGTTTATTTTAGCACATCCCGAACAACAAAACATGTTATTTATTTTATAACCAATTTATTAATACTTTGAATACATGCATTATAATATAAGAATGTTATCCATAATTTTTATACAAAGTAATAATTAAAAGTTCATGAATATGAATCTCTTTTACCCTACGCCCTCATCATCTCCACCCTTGGATTCTCGCAAGGCCAACGGTCTAATACTTGACCTTATCCTCCAATATGGGGAGAGGTTTCAACAAGCCCTCATAATACTTAATTCCATAGAGTTAAATATGAGGGGAGCCATCAAGAATGGATAATTCCGCATGATGGACATTACATTTATGGAATCGAGAGAAAATGGAGAGAAGGGGCTCAATTATCATTGAATGTTTGCACATCACCTCTTTTCCCGTAGTTATTCAAGATTAAAATTGAAAAGGATAGCAAAAATTTCGACAAGAAGCTAACATCAGTGGTTGGGTTTTGAACTTGGAACCTACTATATTTTCCATATTTCTTTATTTTGGTCTCTTTAGGAATAAATTGAACTCACGTAAATAGTGCATCCAAGATTGAGACGATAAAGTGGAGTAAAAAAAAAAATTGTTTGGGTAGGAACAATTTAATCCATTGAATAGGTGTGGAATATGCAGTATTTAAGGACCACATTATTCTTCCTAAATTTCTATTAATGTCACCATCTTATCTAAAAAATTAAACACCATCTAATGGAAAATGTTGACATGTAAAAATAATATTTTATTTTAGCAAAGCCCATTTTCCACATATCACCTCAATATTTTCTATTTCTTTCACTTGTGGAAAGACTATTTATCGATTCCATAGATATCAAAAATAATTAACAACATTGATTTAGAAAACCCTTCATATTTCTAAAAATAGACACAACAAAACATCATTCTTAAGATTGATACCAATTTTTTTATCAAGTTGACTTATGTTATTCAAGACTTTCATCATATCTATTCATCACCCCTAAAATATTCTCCTTCTCTTCTCCTTGATATGAAAAATATTTTAATCGATCTTCTAGATATATGTCAAAGTATCCTTTTGAATTTTCCTCCTCACAAAAATTAAAAATATAAAAATTAGATGATCCTATCAAATTTTGTATATTAAGAAGTGTCATGGTTCTATGTTGCAAATAACTAATCCTCTTTAAACCATGGAAAATACACTCTATCATTCTTTCCTCTTTTAGATATGAATGGATACCTTGACTAAGGGAATGCCTAACATTAATGCATTTCCCACATTTAATTTTTTTCCTTTCATCATCTAATATTTCTAACATCACAAAGGATTACTCCAAAAGGTTCTCGATCCTGAGATATTAATCTCATTTTATGGATAGGAAAACCTTTCTTTTACAATTTTCAACTGTCCATCCATCATTTCGATTAGGGTTTGAATTTTCATCTGGATGGTCTACAACTTGAAAACTAGAGGGATATTTGGTCATAAAAATAAATGAATATTCCTCCTCCAAAGGGAGAGTCACCCACATGTTTCACCTTTCCCACCCCAATCACAAGGGGAAAATTGAGTCTCAAATGACTCATGAATAATTTCAACACTAACCACCGTCATAAAGACTTGAGCGGTATTATAATCTTCCCCAACAACCAATAAGCTAGTATTGGAGTCCTTCCACCAAGAAATTATTTCCTTACGTTGTTATTTTACTATCCGACAATCTAACGAGAGATGACCGAGGGAAAACATTTCCTACACCTGAAGGGAAAGCCTTCATAATCAAGAGGTTGTGACCAAGTCCTATTCAAGAATTTGAGATCAATGGAAGTTGGAAGATCCAAAGAGGTATCCAAATCCACCAAAATTCTTGCATAAGTAGTGTGAGTATAAAATTTCATTTTGGAGTCTATGGATAAAAACTTGCCCAAAGCATTGCCAATATCCATTAGGCACTGTTAGCCCATAAATGCAATGTGGTATGAGGTAATTGCACCCATACCAGGTTTGACATTAAACTCAACAGTTAGGGGATTGAAAGTTGGAAACCACGGTTTCATCAACAAGTGATGATGTCACGCCTCCCATAGTTTAGACATGATATAATCCCTAACATCCAAGGCACATGTGGTTCATTAGCTAGGCAATATCCTAACACATGAGTTCATATTGAGGTAATTAAAATTAATAAAAGTAAAGTCAATATACCGGTAGACAAGAGGGGGTGAAAGGGTTTAATTTATTAATATTTTGAATCAGGTATTGGGGGTAGGTTAGAGAGGTGGGCCAAAGGAAAGGGAGGTTTAATTTTAATATAAAACTAAAACATTTAAACTCTATTTTTAAAACTAAATACCTTAAAATTGTAATTTAAGGAGTGTGGTCATAAAGTTAAATTATAATCTATTTTTGAATAAAGAAATCTCAATTAAGAGATTCTTAACCAAGAAATAATAAGATGGTAGAAAACTAGGATTGAGTATGCTTTTCAACACAAGTGATATTATTTCACCATCTTAATTATTTGAAGAAATATTGATAAATGATTAAATCTTAACATTTATAAGGTAATTGGTAATAGGTCTTGAATGGCTTCAAACTATCTTTCGAGAGAAAATGCATATTAAAAAAAATTGAGTGAGAAATATGATATATTTTCTGTTTAATATATTAGGTAGAAATAAAAAGGGGTAAATAAAATTGTCATGGAAAAATGGGTAAGTAAGGTACATGGAAAAAATAGGGGGTATTTTCATTCTAATAATATAATGGGAGGGGGTATTATAAATTGAATAATTAGAGGTAAAAACTAGAATTAAGGGTATTATTTAATACCCTTTGAATGAACATGTTATATTATACTTTTACTAATTGAACCCCCTTGTGATCCAAGGAAATGAAAACCACAATAAAGAAACCCCTTGCACAGGGATAAATGTATATCTTACCGTAAAAGAGGGGGCACTAGTTTGAGGAGATCCATGAGTGAAGAAGTCAGCACTTAGGAAAATACCATTAAAATGATAGAACAAACCCCGGCTAGAGAAAAATATTTGAATTCCAATACTAACTCCCCAAAAGACACCGAAAGAGTGGTTTTAGTAGATGATAAGGGTTTTGAAGGCATCATTACAAAGGTCCCAGTGTGCAGAACTAGGGCAGCTCATTCTCCACACAACCATCCAAAGAAACTTGATCAATAGATCCAATTGCAACCTTGGTAGTGAACACATATGAGCCTCTAGATCGAGAAACATGTACACCCGAGATAATGAAGGGAGAGCCACTATGACCTGGCATAGAGTTAACACAAAAATCATCATCCACAATACCCTACGCAGTCATAAAGGGCTATGAATGTTGAGCTTAGGGTTAGGGAGTGGGAAGGGGACAGGTAAAGGCTTGGACGAAGAAGAGCCATCGAGCCATCTAACAATAATTTAATATAAATTGTGTTATTATTATATGTATGTATTTGTAATTTATGATGATATATTTCTTAATATTTTTGATTGTTGCATCTTATTTAAATATGATTTTTTAATTTAGGATTGTATTTTGATTAGCTTGTTTCATAATTTTAAGGATTATTTTTATTAATTTGTATTTTTAAAATAAATAAGTGTTAATTTAGAATGCAAATTGGGGTGTATGTTTGGAGTTTCTTAACGAGGTTGTCTTTTTTTGGGATCATTTGTGAAAAATGTTTATTTATCACATATGTGGTATGACCATTTTCAGTTATAATTTATCTCGTGAAATCTAACGAGTGAAAACACCACTTTACAATCAAAATATTAATTAATCTAAACATGTAATATATGTATTTAATTTAAAAAAGAAGTTATATATGATTAATAAAATTGGTTATAATAATTAGTTACAATTTCCTCAGACAACTTATAATAGTAAAATTAAACTGAAATGAACCCATATGCAATCGCAATCTACCTGAATAGTGAATTACTTATTTTGAAGTTTGAAGATAACAACATCCTTAGAGTATGGAGAACTCCAAATCCTAGTTGGATGTGAATCGCGTGCAAGTGAAATTTTTCCACATGTGGCTAGAGGATGTTGATAAATGTTTTGGAGCTTGGGTTTGAACCAAGAAATTTCATTTACTTGAAAGTTTCCAAAATTTCCAAGGCCTTTTCAACAAATCCATTTTCTTCATATCTTGCCATCATCACAGTCCATGAGACTATGTTCAAACATTATTAACTCCATCCTCCTTTATTAACTCCCTGGTACATTTTGACATTTCAAACTTCTTAATGTTTCTATCCGTATTCATAGCCATCAAATGAAGAGATATGCCTTATTTAAATTTTTAAAAGTATTTTTATATTAAATTCTCAAAGTATAAAGGAAAAAGTAACAAAAACCTATTAGAGTGTTTTTGCAACAATTGATGCAATCTGCTAGTATTAATGCTTTGTTAATAAAGCACATTACATACAAAATTATCTTTATTTGAGTTGTTATCACAAATCACCTTTAATAATCTAAAACTAATATATATTTAAATATGTATGAGATTTGTTCTCAACTATTCTTATATTAGTGCTTTGTTAACAAAGCACATTCTATATAAAATTATACTTATTGTGAGTTGGTATCACAACTCAACCTTATTTATCTCACACTAATATATATTTTTATATGTATGAGAGTTTTTCTCAATTACTCATCTAACAATATATATTATTCTTTAACATGTTTTAGTATAACAACACATTAACATGTGTTGACACTATGTAGTGCCCACCCTTTTCTTACCATAGTTTCTTGTTGACTCATTACTTCTAGTAGATTTTGGACATGGTTTATAGCTCTATCTGGATATTATGTGATTTCATTTGGATCTTTTGATGGCTCATGTGATGGTTAGGGCACGAAGCACCAATCTAGTAGTGATTATTATCATAGTTTCATTTCAGCACATGATTTTGGTTTCCAGCAGTACATGATACAATTGATCCTATTTGACCTATGATGGATTTATGTTATCATTTCATACTTTGATAGCATTGGTGTATTTTGGCTATAACATATTATCATGATTATTGTAGTTGGAGCTCATATCTTGCTTAATTATGGATGCACATTGATAGTATATGACCATCATGGGTTGATATTTATTATTGCATTGTTAACATGCTAACCATGATTATTTATTGTCATTATAGGGCACATGAGAACATGTGTAGATTACAGGCACATGAGAACATGGGTTTCAAGGTGACAACTCAAGATGCACAAGCGGCCGACTGGGCCAAGCCTTCAAGCCTTGCATGATTGATTGTAGCCTTGTGTGTGTGTTTTGTGGCGTAAATTTTAAGGGGCACCATGGGTGACTCCAAAATTTGTAATTAATGTAATTATGTTTTATTAGTCTTTTGTAAACTAATTTAATTAATGTAATTGTGTTTTATTACAAGTGTATTAGATTAATTAATTTTGTTTTTAGGAGGTTGGGGTCACATAAACACCCTTGGGTGGGCCCCACAACCTCCATTCTTGTGCCATTTAGCCAAACCCGAAATTGGGCTAAAAATGACAATTTTGGGACCCCTTTATCTTTGGGGGTTCTCTTTTCATGGAAAATATCCCTTGGACCCTACCTATGGGTAGGAGGGCTTCATTTCTTGGTCAAATGGGAGTTTTCCCTCCCATTTGACCTCTCACAAGTCACCATTCTTGTAAGAATGGTTGGGTTATGTGTTTCTAAAAAGTTGGATGGTGTTTGACTTATTAACATTTAAGGGAATTTGGGGGATTAGTTCTTAAAATAATTTTTTTTTACTCTCTTTTATTTTTTTGGAATCTTGGGTTGGGGAAAGAGGGGTGACACATGTCACCCTCTCATTTGGGAGGATATTTTCCTTGCTTCTCTTCATATACCTCCTCATGGAGGAGGAAAAGGGACTTTTAGCTTGTCATTTTTGCATTTTGGATTTGGGAGTTGAGCTTGGAGCTTTGGATTTGGAGTGGATTGGATAGCTTAGAGACTTGGAGAGCTATTTGAGGTAGGATTCTTGTGCCTTATTTTATTTTATTGTATGAATTTGAAGAATAAAATGGATGTTGTGTGTGGCTATGTGTTTTGAATGTTGTTGTATGGTTATGATTTTATGTGTTTAATTTATTTTCTCCATCCATCATGTGTAGTGATGGATTTTGGAGTAGTGTGGGGGAAGAGGGAGGGAATTTCCTCTTTACCACATGGCTTGATGGACAAGCCATGTTGGAATTCTTTATCTTTGTCCCCTCATATGGTTTGAGGTGGGGAAGGTTGTTCATATGGTTTGAACCTCCTTCCCCATCCTTGAAAAGAAACCCAATGAGGTTTGAAAATCCTCCCAAGGAGGAATTTTGGTGCTTGGGAGGAGAAATAAGGAGGGTGTGTTTGCATGGAGGGATAAGGAGGGCTTATGGAGTTATTTTTGTGTGTGTTTCCTATGGTTGGATCACACTTTTGGCATACTTGGATTTCTCATCCACTCTTCCCCATTGGAGGGAAAACATGGAGTTTTCTCCTCTTGTGATTGGTGGTCCATTTGGTGTTTTGTGTGTTGAAAGTTGTTGCATTGTGTTGTTGCTTCTTGTTCATTTTCCTACCCACTTGTGCATACTTGAGGATTGCTTTCCCTCTCTCCCATGGGCTTGGAGGGAGGCTAACATGTCCTCCACTTTTTGAGATAGCATATAATGATGCCAATAGGTTGGGAGGTAACCGGCCCTATCACCTTGTGTTTTGAAGACCTTATGGAATGAAAAATATGTATATTATAGCTTGAAGATTGATGGACAAATTGAGAATTTTTCATGATACTTACCCACTTTTGGGGAAACTTTTTCCACTTGGTTTTCACTTGATCTTTTAAAGTATGTTGTAGCCTCTTTTGTAAAGTCTTTCATAGTGGGATGTGTTTGTAACTCACTCTTAAAAGGATGTATCTTGTAAATTTTTCCCTACCTTGTTATAGGGTTGTATGGTTGTATTAGAAGAATGAGTTTGTTCTGCTTATCAAGGAGGAATATTATTGTGTTGGAACCTTGTCTTCTTCATATTGTAAGTGTAACGCCCAAAATTTCAACGTCTAAAACCACATCATATAATTTAAATATTTGTGAAAATGGGTGAATGGGGCCACTTAGTACCCTAGTATGTTAAGTTAATTATGTAACTCTCCTAGTATGTTTTAGTAAATGATTCAATGGACATTAAGACTAATAATTTAAGGGAACTAAGGTAACTAAGGATAAGGGTTTAATAAATGTGGGTTTGAATGTTAATTTGAGAGGGGGAAACTATTTAACCAAGTAAAAGAATTAATGGACACATTTCTAGAGGATTGTAACTGAAATTGAATTTAGAAATGGGTTAAGAATATTTAATTATTAATCTAGACCTGTTCCATTTAATGTAATGTAGTAGACTGATGGTAGAAATTAATTGAACGTATTATAGGGTCTGACACCCTTGCAACCTTTAAAAAAATTTCTACAACTTTCTAGATAATTATTTAAGGTTTAATATGGTTTTAGAACATCGAAATTGTGGGCATTACAAGAAGGAGCTCATACTCTTGTTTTATACATGTATTGAAAACTTTATTTCAATGAAAGTTGTAAGAATGTATTCCTCTCCTAAAATGGTAGTTTATGTGTTAGAATCTAGAATGTGAAGCTTGCAATATTACCTTATATTGCAAAGGAAATAATTTGAAATGCATTGTAACTTCAAGGATGGTTGTAGTAATAACCTTTGATGATTTATGTAAAAATGAACTTTCTATTCCTTGTGTTTAAAAATATTGAAACCCTAGCTTGAAGCGTATGATAAACTATCTCCTATTTGAAAAGAAGGCTTGTATTATTTTTCTTATTGAAAAGAAGATTTGATGGATTAAATGAATGATTGTGTTCACTTACTTTGTTACTATTATCTTTGTCTTGTTGGTGTGTTAACAGAAAGGAAGACATATCCATTAGTTTAATTTTGGTTATTAAGTGTGAATTTTAGTTAAGTTTACTTCCATTTTTGAGGGGTATTGTTAAATCTATATGTTGGGGATAGGAGTTTGTTTTTTCTCTCTTGTGATGGAAAGGAGAAGGAAACAAATGTAGTGCTTTTAAAAATGGAGTTCATTTGAAATTTGAGTTGAGAAACTACTTTACCCCTCACTTAAAATGTTGAACTACAATCTGCTTGTTTGTTTTTTCATACCAAAAAAATAATCTAGTAATAATGTGTACCCCTTTGATTTGAAATCCCTTCATTTAAACCAAGAAAATGAATAAATGAAAATTATCTTGTAACTTGATACTTCTACATATACATTTCATTTTATGAATTGGGTTTGGTTTAAAGGGAAGTAAATAGATGTTTGGTTGTGATAAGAATGAGAATTTTTACATAATGTAAATTATTTAGTATATGCCTTTCCCCGGTTATTCTTGCCAAGGTTGTAAATCAAAATTAAGGAAATCCCATTTTAAACCTCATGCTCATTAAGATTTGTATCCTTGGGTATAATACATATCTAAATGAATATACATATATATAGTTATATATGCATATTTATTTAGGCTTACCCATATAAATTTTCGTTAAATTTCCCGAAAATTTATATCTTCATCCGATAAGAAATAATAACCAACTTATTAAAAAGAATCCTCATTTGATTTAAATGTATGTCTATGTATTCACACACACACACACACACACACACACATTTAAACAAAGAAATATTTGTTGAGTTTTAATTTGTTGGTTCTAATAATTTTCTTAATTATCAAAAATATATTAAAATAAAAAAATTAGATTTTGATTGCTAGTTATTGAATATTTTATTACCACAATCGACTTGATATATATATATATATATATATATATATATATATATATATATATATATATATATATATATATATATATATATAAAACCAAAATAAATTAAAACCAAAATTTTCTTAATGTTGTGCATTGGGTTTTAATAAAAGAAAGGGGAGGGATAAACCCCTAACCCCCATGGTGTGGATCTCCTCTATTAACACAACTATGTCCCTATACACATATCCGTGGCTCTTAACCATTAAATCCTCGTATTTTGGATATGCGAATTTATAATAATAACACACACACACACACACACACACCCGAATTTAATCCAGACACAAAAATAGGGGTAAGTCTCATAATTAAACTAGAGGATTATGTGACAATATCATAAAAGAGAGAGAGAGAGATTTAAAACCCTATATGCTTGAGGAAAACAAAATAAAGATGAAAAACATTATGGAGGAGAGATTTCTCCATCAAAACCCTCCACAAAAATAAAGAAAACCAATTTTTTTCCCCACACCTTCATATGCCTCCATGGCCTCTCCTTAAAACCTACAAAACCAAAATGAAGTAAAGAGAAAAGAAAACATAAGGATAAGGATTAGGGTTGTAGGAGAATCCCTAAGATCTAGGGATGAAGATGAAAGAATCTAAGGTCTATATTAAACCCTACAACATAGCATGGGTGGGGGTAAATATTTTAAATGGGCATGGGTGAATTAAATAAATGTGGTGGGGTGTATTAAAGTTAAAAGGGGTGCTTAGACGTTGTTGGTGCCATTTCGAGCTTGCATAGTGTTGGGCTTGAATCTTTTCCCAAGTGTGGGACTTGCAAAATGGGAAAAAATCTCCAGATTAGAGGTCGGTTCCTTCAATCCTCCGATCGATGTATTGCTTGAAGGTTGTCAGAGGGTTTAATCTCAAAATCCTACTCTAAATTCCAAGGGGACAGAGATGGAAGATGAAAAAGAAATAAACTAAGACTAACAAGGTGATACACCAAAGGAGTGGTGAACATTTACTTCTACAAATTAACATAGATCACAGAAATGTAGCAAACATCATGTACAAACTGATAAAATGTAATGAAAAATCAGGAATGAATCAAACAACACACGAAGAGGACTACAACTCATTCACAGAGCTTGCATTGTCATTTTCAATATCAAAATACATGCATTACAACAGCAGAGAGGCAAAAACATGTTGCAGTCCTGGAAGAGGTCTAATATTCCACAAAATCACTTTCTAGGGTGAAAGAGGGAGCTTGCAAAACATAAAAATGTCTAACCCCCGCAAAATGAGCCAAATCGCTTTTAATGGTGAAAATACGAGCCAGAGGAAGAAACATGGGAAAACGTGAAAGGATGCTTCAACCACCGACCCAAATTACATTAAAACAACATGGGCACCCTTAAAAGTTCATTCCCATTGTTTTTGACCATGCTGGGAGAGAATGTGAGCCATAATTCATTAAAAATGGTGGTTGAAATGTCAATTCTGTTCATCTCCATGTGCCAGAGGTGTTTTTGATTTTATCTCTCCAAACCCCACCAAAACACAAAATTGAGCCCTCCATCGTGTAGAGAATTTCACCATATTTCCAATGATACCAAGAACGTGAAAATCTGAGCCCTGATCAAAAGTTATGCCCTTCTGAAGATTTAGGGCAAAACTAGGGCAATTTTGAATTGGCGGGCCGAAAATTTGAAAATTTCCCTCTTTTTGACTTTGGGAAAAATTTCCCAAAAATCCCGCCTCCCAAATTTTGATGCCACATGGCACCTTTTGATTGGTCGTAAGGCTTTCCCCTACCTTTTTATGCTTTTTCACCTTTTGGAAAATTTTCCAAAATTCTCTCGCCGCCCGATGGCCTAAAGACAAGTGGTGCATTCTAATCAGCCCTCAGGGCGCGCTTCCAAATTTTTCTTTGACTCACCATTACCCCAAATTGGTGTGGGCCTCGACAAGATCTTTCTCCTCATGTGCCCTTCGCCCTAGAGGTTTTTCGCTTGACCACATGGACACGTGGCAATCATGGGATTGGCACGGACCATCGTGGTTGGGCCTTCATTCCATTATTTTCCTATTTTGGTGAAAAGGAAAATTTCCTTCCACCCTCCACCCCCGAAGCTTCAAGACACGTGGTGGACTGTGATTGGTGGCGGGCCTTTGGGCCGAGATATCCCCTTAGCACCAACTTTGGAATTTTTCCAACTACCTCCCGCCGCTTCGAACTCCGACAACCCCGAGGACATGTGGCCTCCTCCTATTGGTTGGCGGGCCTTCGGGCCAAAAATTTCTTTGTGTGCCCCACCAATTTTTGATGAAAATTTTCTAAGTTGCCTCCACCCTTGCCATTCCGATGCCACATGGCACATTTTGATTGGTTGGCGGGCCTCCCATGGGAAAATTTCCCTCCAAAACTCCGCCGAGCCATAACTTGAAAAATACAAGGAGTTAGGAGGAAAAATTTACCATTCTAGAAAGCTGAGAAGATTCTCTATCCAATGAAACCATTTCCAAAACATTTTGAGTTCCTAAAAAGTAAAAATTTTTGACTGAGGCACAAGGAAGGAAGGAATGAAGGGAGTTAGCCAAAAAATAAGCAAGGGGCTTATTTTGGATAACAATTTTGGCGACTCAGAGGGGTCATCTGCCTATTGGATGAAGTTACTAGTTTCTGAAGCAATCCATTGGGCATGGAGTCATAAAATTCTCTACTTGGTACCCCAACTGATTAGAAAATTACAAGGAGGAAGATTGTGAGAGTAGAATCATCACCTGATCTAGAACATGGCCTACAAAACTACATGTTTGGGACAGCAAGCTTGTGCCAAAGCACTTAGGGAAAGTAAAAACTAAGCTACAACAAAAAAATGTGCACAAGCACTTGGAGGAATGAAAATCTAAGCTAATATGTACAAGGTAGGGAGTTTCCCTCTTAGTAGCAATGCTTTAGATGGATTCCATTAATTGGGATCTACAACTCTTCACCATCCAATGCAGAAAATTGGAATGCATTGCTACTCTTACACTTTGTGACCATATAGGACCACTCCAAATGGCATCAAAATTTGAATGCCTTCCTAGCTTTTCTCGGTCTGCATCCCATTTCAACACTAGATCTCCAACTTGGAAGGTTCTAGCCTTAGCTTTCCTATCAAAGGTCTTCTTGATCAAGGCTTGATCCTTCTCCATTGCTTGGGCTGCATGCTCTCTGATCTCTTGGAGCTCCATTAATTCTACATATCTCACCTCCATGGGTTCAAACTCCAACAATTCCAATTGCTTCATGAGTTCCAACGTTGGCAACTCAAGTGACATAGGCAAGATTGCCTCTCTTCCATAAACAAGCTTGAATGGAGAATTACCTGTGGATCTCTTGGGAGTTATCCTATCAGCCCACAAGGCTGATTTCAATTTAGTATGCCAAGTCCTCTGATTTTCATCAAGATTCCTCTTGATGATCCTTAACAAATTCTTATTGGTAGACTCAGCTTGGCCATTACCTTGAGGGTAATAGTTTGATGAAGTGCTCAGATAAATCCCATTTTTGACAGCCCACTCAGTCACCTTTGATCCTATGAATGCCAAAGCATTATCTAATATTATAGTGGCAGGTACACCAAATCTGGTTACTATCCCCTCATAGAAGTCTAGAATGCTAGATTCATTCACTTCTTTGAGTGCCACTGCCTCAGTCCATTTGGTGAAGTAGTTTGTTGCTGTTAGAATCCACTTGTGTCCTTGGCTTGAGTTTGGGTTAATGAATCCAATGAAGTCCAAACCCCATTGCATGAATGGCTGGTCAACTGAAATTGGGTGCAATGGAAGGGCAGCTAATCTCTCCTTTCCTGTGAAGAAAGCACAACTCTTGCACCTCTTGATCCATGCATAACAATCACTGAATACCTTGGGCCAATAATAGCCAACCTTCATGATCTTGAGGGCTGTCACTCTTGGAGAAAAATGACCTCCAGCTGTCCCACCATGGAACTCTTCCAATGTTCTATTAATCTGATTTGTTCCAACACATCTCAGCAAAGCACTCCATTTACATCTTTCTTGAACAAAACACCATCAACAAGTGCATATGGGATAGCCTGCAATCTGAAGTGTCTTCTCTGGTTTTGTTCATCTCTAGAGGGCATAGGCCTATGTGTAGGAAGTGCATTATGTCTTGGGTCCAACAAGGAGTGAGGACACCATCATTCTCTTCTTGAACATTTCCTTGTTCTTGGTTGTTTTGTAGCACCAAAACAACATCCTTTTCATTGCATGCTTCCATTGATTTGCTTAAGACCAGCTGTTCACATAATCCTTTTCCTCGGACCAGCTTGGTGACTTTGATCTCAATGTCATACTCCATGACACAAGTAATCCACCCTGCATGTTTTTCATTTAGGTCCTTGTTGAGGAGGAATTCCTTAACTCCCACATGAGAAACTAGCAGTTGTACCTTGTTGTTTGAAACTAGATGTTTGAATTTCTTCAAGCTCCTAATCAATGCAAGAACTTACTCCTCAATGAAAGAGTACCTCACCAGATAGTCCTCTAGGCTTTGGCTAAAGAAAGCAATTGGCTACTCTGCCTTTTCTTTATTCTCATTGTACTAAAATTACGATATTGTGTCACCACCTCCAAATGCATAAAGGATGAAATCCTTGGAGAAATCCAGGTTAATGAGGGTTGGATCTTGTGAGATAGCCTCTTTGATTTCCTCAAAACTTTCCTTGCCTTCTGCTATCCATTTGAAAGCCATGCTTTTCTTCAACATCATGGTTATTGGCTTGACAAGGGCTGTAAAATCTAGAACAAACCTCCAAACAAAATTGATCCTTCCCAAGAAACTTTGAAGGGATTTCTTATGACTTGGTAATGGCAGTGCTTTTATGTCTTCAACCCTTTCTTTATCAATTATCAATCCTCTTTTGGAAACAATGTGGCCAAGGAGCTTTCCTTCATGAGCTAGAAAAATAAATTTTTTGGGATTTAAGGATACCCCAAATCTTCTACATCTTTGGAACACTTGTCTTAAATGAAAGAGATGATATGCTGTATTTTTAGAAATATAGTGATATCATCTAAATATACCAAGACTATTTTGTTGATTAATCCTCGAACGCCATATCCATTGCCGTTTGGAAGGTAGGTCCAATGTTGGATATCCCAAATGGCATTTTTCTATATCCATAAGTCCCCCATTTGGTGGTGAAGGCTGTCTTGAACTGATCATCCTCCTTGACCATGATCTTATTGTACCCTGAATAACCATCTAACAATGAAAACCTCTTAGAGCCAGAAACAACTTACAAAATCTGCTCCATAGAAGGAAGTGGGTAATGATCCTCGAGATATGCTCTATTCAAATCTCTGAAGTCTACACACAATCTGATTTCCCCACTCTTCTTTATAACTAGAACTAAGTTTTCTACCCAACTGGAATGCTTGATAGGAAATATGATACTTGCCTCTATTAATTTATTCAATTCCTTCTTCATAAGAGGCTCCATGTGTGGATTGACTGGCCTTTGCTTTTTCCTGATGGGCTTAGCATTTGGATCCAATTCAATTGTATGTTGAGCTAGCTTGGGATTGAAACCCTTCAAATCCTCATAGCTCCAAGAAAATATATCAGGGAACTCTTGAAAAAGTTGCATAAACTCATACCTTTCTTGCTTGCTTGCTACTTTTCCAATTTGAAGTGATTTGCCTTCTCCCACCCGTGATGGGCACCGAATCTTCTCTCTTGACTTGGATGTTTGCTTTCTCTTTCCTAAATTTATCATTCAGATTAAAAATGGACTCCAAGGTGATAAGTCCTTTTGGTAGTTTGTTGGTTCTCAGCTTTACTCCCGATCACCATACTGTTGTTCTAATTTTTCTTGATTTTTGGCTAAGAGCTCAACTTCTTCTTACAAGAAATTGATGATTTTTGATCATTTTCAAACACTTGCCAACTTACATTATTGTCTGGCACTGATGGCCTCACAATCACATGAATTCTTGGCTCTTCTTTGTCTTCCTTGATACTTTCAACAACATCAAAGACTCCCCAACTATCCGCAAGCCTCGTCAACAACTTGGTTTTCTTTCCTAGGAATGGAATTGATGTTAAAGCCTTCAAAATCTTCAATGAGGTCCCACACCCTATTTTTGTAACACTTGAGTAGGTAATTCTTGGAAGCATGCTACCCTTTAACTTGATTAACAATTAGCTTATCACACCAAAGACTTGTAGATTTTTTATACCTCTTTTAATTGACCAATGCAATCCTTGTATCGAGCTTCATATTCAAGCAGTGTTGTTAGAACATGTAAAATGAAATCTAAAAGCTGAGTAATATTTAATGCCTTGAGGTGAAACAAACATTTCTCCCCCTCCCGCACCTTGTCTACTTCTTGATCCATTAAAGAACAACTTCCATACCTCATTGTCATCTTTATGGTCTGATTTGGTGATGCTAGGAATAAGCTGATTTTCTTCATGTATGCAATAAACTCCTAGCTCAGATTCTTCTATTTCTTGGTAGGGATCAAAAGTATGTACCTTGATTTCCCATTCATCAAGAGTCAAATCTAGGATGCTTCCAACCTTTGTATCAGATTCATCTGTGCTTGGATAATCCTCTTGATCAAATGTTGAACAATTGGCATTGATTTGGCTTGGGGTATGAGGCTCAATGTGAAAGTTTGCAATAGGATCAGACCTGATTGTGGCCTTAGTCCCATATCTGGTTCTAAATAACATGTGTGACCAATCATCATATAAGTAACCTCTAATTTTAGCTGTGAAATCCATTGACAAACATAGGGCAAAAAGTGGTGGCAAATCTATCACTGACATGTCTTGCAAAACAGTAACATTGGGGCATATATGCAAAGTAAGATTCAAAATTTAATCACTCCCACTGTTATTACTGTTGTCCCATCCAATTACACTACCCCTTTGGATATGAATTCATATTGGAGACCCAGCTGATCAGCTATTTGCTTGGGCATTACAGAACTACTTGCCCCAGAATCAATCATACAATTGTGTACTAACTTATCTCCAATGATCAATGAAACATAGAATGGAGGGGGCTTCAAAATTTTACCTTGTTGTCCTCCATGATTCCCTTTAGGATGAGTAGCATTTATGAGTACCTTCTCTTACATATGAACTTGCTGATTTGAAGTTGACCAATTCTTCATGGTAGCTTGTAGTAGATCTCTTTGGCCCGGGATGGATAGTGATTCCCACATAGATATATTCACATTTGTTTTCTTCATTTGATCAATGATGCTAAATGGGGATGAAACATCTCTTTGCTGCCCCTTGGTCTACACATTCTTTTCTTGCACATGGGCAGCAATAGCTGGCATTTGAGTTGGTTTAGAAGGTGGCTTGGGCTGTCCTTGCATGTTTGGAACTGCATTTTGCTTGCCAACACTTTGTGGAGTGATGGAAGGTTGTGGATCACTTAGAGCCAATGAATTCCCCTCACCAATATTCCTCTTCTTTGACCTTGTATTGGCTGCTACACTCTGAGACATTACTTGATTCATGCCACAAAAATCCTCAGCGCCAATTCACTAGTGTAGTCTCATTTGGAGCTGCATTTTGCTGGGATGTTCCTTGTTGTTGGTTTGTTTCTTGGCTCACCTCACCCTCTACACCAGTTGTGGTCACCATCAAAGCTTGATTCAAGGCACCATTGAAGCACTAGACTGTTGTGAGGTTCATTGCATGGAAAAAACCACTCATACTTTTGAGCCATATTATTTTACACTGGCACTAAGGCTTTAGAGGAAGATGCAACATTGGGATTATAGGGCTGAAATGGTCTATTAGCAGGAGGCCTTACTTGATTTTTATTTGCAGCTGGATTGGGTGGCCTATTAGGCTGATATGGTTGCCTATTAGGTTGAGCTTGAGGCTGATAAGAAGGTCTAAAACTTTGGGCCTGCTGCCTCTTGAGTGTAACCAGCTCATTGCCTAAATTTTGCAATTGTTTCATGACTTCTTGAAGTTCATTTGAGGCACTAGAGGATGAAGTAGAAGTCTCATTTGAACTCTGATTTCTAGGAGTGGGGATAGGAGCTATAGTAGGTGCTTGACTAGTGCTTGGATTTTCTAAATTTGGATACAAGGGCATGGGAGGCCTAGGAGCCATCTTACCATCTTGAATCAAACAATTTTCAGCTCTAATGGCAATGCTATAAGCAGTAGGTATAGTTGTACCTCCCATGGACTGAATTAACATAGAAATATCAGAATTCAAAGCTTTAAGATAGTATAGAAAAGCACCTTTAGCTGTTGGCCTTACTACCACTGGAATTCTATCCCAAGTCCTTTGAAATCTAAAGTTGAAGTCAGTCAGCTACTCATTGGGAGCTCTCTTGATGGTAGTCAGTTGTTCCAATAGAGACAAGTTATCTCCCTTTTCTCCAAACTGCTCATGGAGAGCTATGCATAATTGGTTCCAATTTTGGATAGAACCAACCCTAAGGCTTCTAAACCATTGTAATGCTTTCCCTTTGAATGAAGATGCCAATGATTCGAATTTGACAAAGAATTTGAATTTCAACAATCTCATGGATTGCACAAACATTAGCAATGTCTTTGACATGATCACTAGGAGTGGTCTAATTTTCTCTAGTGAAATATGGGATGTTCTTCAATGCTACAACTGGAACTGGATTTTGTGCATTGAGAGCAAGTGGGCTACTACCAGTGAAGTTGATATAAGAGTTGGGTTGTGCCATTCGATTGGCCTAAGAACCATTGTTGATTGAGTGAAAGGTCTAAAAGGTGGAGGAGTTGATAGAGTTCTGTTTGGTGGAGATGGAGACATTTGAGTCCTCCTTCCTCTATGCCTTCTTCTAGGAGATAGCTGCAGATACTCAGACAACCCTTCTTCTCTGGCTTTTGATCTTGTGTTGATTCTTCTCATGAATCTTCGTGCTATGATCACTGAAACCAGATTGATTTTTCTCTTTGGGAGTCACTAGATGTGCATATAAGGGATCTTTTCAACCAAGAAATTACAACAAATAGAACATCAAATTTTTGCAATGAAGATGAAGACCTATAAGGTCCCACTAGGCATGCCAAAACTGTTAGTGCAGATTCACAACACCCCTGGATGTTTATCGATTTCTAGTTTGATATTTAGACATCCAAAGTGTGATTTTACAACATTGAATCTTTTCCCCAAGTGTGGGACTTGCAAAATGGGAAAAGAATCTCCAGATTAGAGGCTGGTTCCTTCACTCCTCTAATAGATGTATTGCTTGAAGGTTGTAGAGGTTTAAACTCAAAATCCTTCTCTAAATTCCAAGGGGACAAATATGGAAGATGCAAAAGAAATAAACTAAGACTAACAAGGTGATACACCAAAGGAGTGGTGAACATTTACTTCGAAAATTAACACGGATCATAGAAATGCAACAAACATCATGCACGAATTGATAAAATGTAATGAAGGATCGTGAATGAATCAAACAACACAAGAAGAGGATCAAAACTCATTCGTAAAGCTTGCATTTTCATTTTCAAAATAAAAATACATGCATTACAACCGTAGAGAGGCGGCAAAAAACATGTTGCAATATTGGAAGAGGTCTGATATTCCACATAATCACTTTCTAGGGTGAAAGAGGGAGCTTGTAAAACATAAAAATGTCCAACCCCTACAACCGAGCCAAATCGACTTTTAATGGTGAAAATACGAGCCAGGAGGAAGAAACATGGGAAAACGTGAAAGGATGCTTCAACCACTAACCAAACTACATTAAAATAGCATGGGCACCCTCAAAAGTTCATTCCCTAATGTTTTTTACCATGCTGGGAGAAAATGCGAGTCATACTTCATTAAAAATGGTGGTTGAAATGTCGGGCCTGCTCATCTCCACGTGCTGAGAGATGTTTTTAGATTTTCTCTCCAAACCCCACCAAAACAAAAATTGAGCTCTCCATCACATAGATAATTTTAACATCTTTCTAATGACACCAAGAACGTGAAAATCCATGCTCTAGATCAAAAGTTATGTGCTTATGAATATTTACGGCATAACTAGGGAAAATTTGAATCATGGCGGGCAAGAAGAAAAATTAGAAATTTTCCTTTTTTTTTTTTGACTTTGGAAAAAATTTCCCAAAATCCCACCTCCCAAATTTCTGATGCCATGTGGCACCTTTTGATTGGTTGCAAAGCCTTTCCCCTACCTTTTTATGCTTTTTCACCTTTTGGAAAAATTTTCGAAATTCTCTGCTCGCCTAATGGCCCGAAGACACGTGGCGCGTTCTAATTGGCCCTCGGGGTGTGCTTCCAAATTTTTCTTTGACTCTGACTATTTTCTCGAATGGGACACATGGCACCCTAGCATTGGTGTGGGCCTAACAAGCTCTTTCTCCTTTGCGGACCCGCCCTAATGTTTTTGCCAACCACGTGGACATGCGGCATTCTTGCGATCAAGCGGCCATCGCGGTTGGCCTTCATTCCATTATTTTCCCTATTTTGGAAAAAAGGAAAATTTCCTTCCACCCCTCCGCCCCAAATCCTTGAAGGCACGTGGTGGACTGTGATTGGATAGCAATCCTTTGGGCCGAGATATCCCCTTAGCTCCAACTTTTGGAATTTTTTCCAACCGCTCCCGCCGCTCCGAACTCGACGGAATTGAGGACACGTGGCCTCCTCCTATTGATCAGGCGGACCTTCGGTCAAAAATTTCTTTGTATGCCCCACAAATTTTTGATGAAAATTTTCTAAGTTGCCTCTGCCCCCGCCATTCCAATGCCACGTGGCACATTTTGATTGGTTGGTGTGCCTCCCATGGGAAAATTTCCCCAAAACTCCACCGAGCCATAACTTGAAAAATACAAGGAGTTAGGAGGAAAAATTTACCATTCTGGAAAGCTGAGAAGATGCTCTATCCAATGAAGTCATTTCCAAAATTTGAGTGCCTAGAAGGCAAAAATTCTGACCGAGGCACAAGAAAGGAAGGAATGAAAGGAGTTAGCCCAAAAATAAGTTGGGGCTTATTTTGGATAACAGGCTTTCCTTAGGAAATTTTGCTTTCATTATGCAAAATTTTCAAAATAAAATTTTGGACCGAAGGCCCACAATAAATAGGGAGAGGACACATGGCACAGAGGGCATGTGGATGGCGGAGGGACTTGGAGAATTTTGATGTTTTTGGGTCAAAGTGATAAAGTGAATTTTTGGCCCGAAAGCCCTCGACAAATCATCAGTGGAAACATGTCCAGAAAGGATAGGATGGGGTAGTGGGTTTTGTAATGACTTTGAAGTTTTTAACTTCAAATGGTAAAAAATCAAATTTTGGGCCGAAGCTCTGCTCCAATCCATGGACGACACGTGTCCCAAAAGGCAAAAATGGAAGAAGGTGTTGGTGGAGGACTTGGTAAATTTTTTTGCTTCTTTGGGAAAAAGGTGAAATTGTCATGGTAAGGCCCGTATCCATGAAAAGGGTTAAATTTTTATGCTAAGTGGAGGTTTGGACCTTGGGGGTAACTTTGAAAATTTTGCAATTTTGGAAAAATGTTTCAAAATCAAAATTTTGTGCGTGGCCCCGACTAGGTGTAAGTTTGAAGCTTGTGTGGGATCATGGAGCTTCGGGGACAAAGTAAAATTTTGCCTTTTTGGCAAAAGGAGCTAAAGTGTAAATGGGAAGTGTGCCTCCGCAACCTATCCATGTTGGACATGTGGCAACTTTTAAGAAGTCAAAAGAGGAGTGCGGGCCCGTGGTAAGTTTTAAATTTTTCAAATTTTGTAAGGGAGGTTCAAGGAAGAAAGAAAGACTTGATCCGCAGCAAATAAAAGATGGACCCATGGTAGTGGACAAGGCAAAGTTGGTGGGCAAGTGGAGGAAGGAAGGAAATTTTTCCCTTTTGTCAAAAACACTCAAAATCAAAATTTCATGCACCGCCCACTAGTGAATCACAAGGAGACACGTGGAGAGGGAGAAATCGGAGGTGCGGGTCTCGAAGGAAAAAGGTGAAATTTTTTTGAATTTCCAAAAAGGGTCAAAATGTGTAGAATTGAAGCATGATTTCAATGGGACACACTATTTGCCATGTGTCACTCCAAATTTCAAAGGTGGAGGGGTGGAGGAAAAGGTCAAATTTTTCAATTTTTTCAAAATGTCAAAAAGTCAAAATGAGCCCGAATTGATTTCCAATCATTTTTGCCACATGTCTAGCCTTATCCAAAGTTTAAAGGGTAACTCAAGCTTATTTCTAAGTCCAAATTTTCTACGTGGAGGGCCAGATTAAAATATGGATAAGATCGACAGGTTGTTGTACATTTTCATTTTTGGCCACCATTTTTCTTCTAGGAAGCTTGGAATCACGATTTTTGCATCAAAATTCATCAAATATTATATGATTTTGTGTCGTATTGACCTTCTGAGAACATTGGCATCATTTTCATGACCTAATTCTTCGATCTATGGTGTTTTTGATGTAATTTTGGCTCAGGCCCAAGAAAAAATGTGAAATGTCAACATCAAAAGTTGCAGAGGTAAAATTGAAAAGGGGAAAAGGTAAAAATGATGAATGAAAGATGCTTGCATGCCTAAATGATAAAAATGTGCCCCTCGGGTGGGTAATGATCCAGATATTTGTAATGATTCAATCTTTTTTGGCACACCCGACAAAGATGCAAGTGTTTTTCTCGCTTGTTTGTTGTCATTTTCATTAAGTCATGAAGAATTGTTGTAACAAACTTGATCCCATGGCATATTATTTTCTTGGGAAAGAAGACTCTAATGTGGCATGAGGTATATAATGCATTTTGGAGAAATTGTAAAGGGTTGGGAGTTGAAAATCACGAGAAAATTCTGAGAGAAAGCTCATTTTCTGAGAAATCCACCAAAGAACCAGGTTAATGTCTCATGTGTTGGAAATTCATGTATGTGAGTTGGTTACAAGTGTATAGCCATCACACAACTCTGAGATTGTTCATGTAACTCTCCCCTATTGTTGAATCTAACAAGTTTTGAATTAAATCTGTGTTTTCTTTGGGAAATATGGTGTTTGTTATCATTTTTAAATGCTTGCAAATAAATTTTATTGTTCTTGTTGCAATCTTGCATTGAAAGTCTTTAGAAATCACATAGGATATCCATTTCTAGTTGATAGTTTAGTGGCATTTGCAATCTCATATTCAGAAGAGCCTTCATCTGATAAGGAGATAAACAAATTTAAAATCACTTTACCTTCCTTGACTACAAAGATTTCTTGTAAGCCTTTGGGGTACCTTAGGCGTGGTTTGATCATGGATTTTTGTGTTTAATTGAGTTCTTTACTTCAAGATTTTGTGGTGAATTCTCAAAGATTGTGTGAAGAGTGTTGCTTGGGCTTCCATTTATGCCTCTTCTGGTTGAAAGAATGTCCTGATTATTTGAAGCATTTTATCTGATAGTTATTTCAAGTATTGTAGAGGTTGTCAAAGATCTGATATATCCTAGTTTGTCTTGTCAATCCCCCACAAAAATTCATCTAAACAACAAAGATCCTATCATGTACTATCCCTGATTTACATTTGTATACCCACAGAAGATCAAAATCCATTTGCAAAAGTATGCATAGCAGATCAGGATTTCCAATGTCTCTAGTAACCTCTCCGTTGTTTTGAGAACATACCCATGTTTTGAGAAGTGACAACTTGTGAGAGTTCAGATCTGGGGTGTTGACCATGTTTTCATCAAGGTCTCTATCATAGATTTTCAAGCAAAGAGAAGTAAATCTTCATCTCCTTCACCATTAGAAGGTTACAAAATAGGTCCTCTTACTTTGGTTGCAGTAAGGCACAACCTAAAACATCTAGGACAAGATCAAGTCCTATTGAGTGCTATCCATTTCACCACAAACTCCGAGTTCCGGTGTAGACCATATCCTTAGCTACCAATGACATACAACATTGCGTGTCTGTCTTTGAGCTTCATGACATATCTATGGTGTTACTTAGACCGAAAAGGAGAACAAATTTGGATACCAACATGAGTGGCGCCATTGTCGGGGACTTCTTGGGATTTCTTGGTGTTTTTGGAGTGTTTGAAGGGTTTGAGCATTTGTGTATTCAAGTATTTGAGCTGCTATATTGTTAAAATATCACTCTATGCTTCATATTTGTAATTTTTAAACAAGGGTTTCAAGTTTTGTCTTCCCTTTTCTCATTTCCTAGCAGTTCATACACTTTGCGTGCATTGTGATTGATTTATTTAAGAATAAAAAGGTTTGATTTATGAGGCTCTTAAATTTTTTTAGTACTAGCAAACATTTGATGAGTATTTAGTGCATTTGCACAACTAGGGTGAAAATCCTTAGTGGCGACTCCATGCTCATTTGATATTGAAAATACTAGTTGTCTTACCTTTCTGTCATTTACTTTTGTGTTGCTAATCCTCCGCAAAACCGGAAGGAAGAAGATCTCTCTTCATTAAGGATTCTGCTAAGAAGTTGTTTACATTCAAGAAACTCGAGCTAGAGGGGAGCAAGGTGTGGAAGGTTGTTAGAGACTGGATTGCAAGAAAGGAGATCCATATTGTTGAGTTTGAAAGTAAGCAGTCTATTATTGAGGACTGCAATTCTTCTTCAAGTGGATCTGATTCGCACAATCCTATTGCTGATTTGAATTCCCCATCTAATGAGGGACCTTCTTGTGCATTTGCAAGGATTTCTCCTAAATCGATATTGTATTTTCTAAATTTGCTAGATATCATCAAGAAGGAGAGCCCTTAAGAAATATTTGTCTTGAAGTTTTCATTCCCATTCCCCAAAGACTTCTCACTCCTCATCGCCTTGTTTCATCTCCAAGATCACCCCCACCAAACAATATGGCTCAGGCCCTAGACCTCCATTTGTTGTTAACACCTTTGGTCCTATCAATTTTAGAAGAATGGTTGGGTATCCAACTTGTCCCACAAGATGTGAGAAATAGGTTACCAAAGTTTCAATCTAAGAGCTTTGATTGATCAAGAAATATGATGGTGGTATCCCTTCGGAGGAGGACAAACAGCTTATTAATGAACATTGTTGTTGGTCAAGAGAAAGAGTATAATACTAGAAGCAAATTTTTTAAGGGAGTTGGGTCTCAAGCCAAACCTAAAACACTCTTACTCACAAGCATTCCAAAAGAATCTCCTAGGAGAGAAGCACTGTCAAAAGTTCTGTTGTCCCAAGTAAAATTACAGTCCTCCTCATGCCCAAGCTGCCAGAATCTAGCCCATCTAATGAATCTTCTTGTCTCCCTTCCAATGTTGTTTTGCCAAAGAGTGTTCCCTATGACATAGCCCAAGTATTGAGCCAAATTAAATGAGTGTTCCAATCATTGAGTTGCTTAGAATACCCGAGCACAAGAAGAGAGAATTTCAGTACTTGGGATTGAAGGAAGAGAATATCACTCCATGAAGAAATGTAAATGTTGTTGAGACTCCTCCTCAAATCATTGCTGACCTTGAAACACCACCAGTAGTAGAAGAGCTTGGAGAGACACCGAGGTATATTTGGGGACATATTTGGTTGATTCCCAATTGAATGTTGATCTATTTTTCACAACTTTGATTATAACGGATATGCTACTTCACAATTGCATGTTTGATTCTAGTGCATCATGTAATGTAATGCCTTTAAAAGTCATGAATGAGTTGGATATCAAAGTGACAGTAGCCTATGGAAAGTGTACTACTATGGACTCAAGAGAAGTGCCGGTAGTTGGTTGTGTAAAAGGTTTGGTTGTGCAACTTGCATCTTATCTCGGGAGGAATTTAAAATTGGATGTTTTGATTGTTGATTGCCCTACCAAATGGGGTATGCTTTTGTTAAGAAAGTGGGCTGCAAGTGTTGGTGGAAGTGTTCAGATGGACATGTATTTTTCCACCATTCCCATTGAGGGCAGCCTTGTCAAACTTTATGGTGAAAAGAAAATGTTGCACTTAATTGAAGATCCCAACAATGCTTCCTATGAAGTGTTGTTTGCTAATGTAGATGCTGAGAATTTCATTGGTTTTGCTGATGGAAAAGAAAATAAGATGGACAACTCAAA
This sequence comes from Taxus wallichiana var. yunnanensis, assembly GCA_018340775.1. Taxonomy (NCBI): domain Eukaryota; kingdom Viridiplantae; phylum Streptophyta; class Pinopsida; order Cupressales; family Taxaceae; genus Taxus; species Taxus wallichiana. The sequence goes on from CM031238.1 coordinate 725,360,236, forward strand.
GTGCCTTGATATGGTAGGTTCTCCATGGACATTGCTATTTGATGGAGCTTGCTTCAAATTTGGAAATGGTGCTGGTATAGTTTTGCTTTCTCCTAGTTTGGAAGAATTTGTTTTTTCCTTCAATCTTAATTTTGAATGTACTAACAACATTGCTGAGTATGAAGCCTTGTTTTTGGGTCCGAGAATTGCATGGAAGTACAATGTCAAGGACATCATTGCAAAGGGATATTCAGAGATAGTTATCAAACAAATAATAAAATTATATGCTACAAAAAATTAGCGAGATGAAGCAAAAAGATAAGCATGCGCTTTGAGATCTAGTTGAGATGTTTGATTCCTTCAATATTATGCACCATGACAGAAGTTTGAATGCTGCTTCTGAAAAGTTGGCAGTGTTGGGGTCAAGATTTGGAGTTTGCACCATTTCACCTTATTGTGAGTACAATGTTGAAGTGTTGACTAGGCCAGCTGTCCCTGACAACATCAAGCATTGGCAAGTGTTTGATGATGATTCTCAAGTGCAAAGGTTCTTGTAAAATCAAGGTGAGTTTGTAGATCAACATATTGATTGGGAACCAATGGTGTGTATGACTAAAGGAAGAGAGACTTTGTTTGGAAAAGATATCATCCAATTGAAAACAAACACCATTCCTAGAGGTCTTGTTGCACTTGAGTCAAATTTTAACAATGCTAATTGCATCATAAATAGAAACATGTCTACCTCAAGGGATGTGGAAGAGCATAACTTGGGAACAAAGGAAAAACCAAGAAATTTTTGGTTGGGTAGCAGTTTAAACAAGGAGGAAAAACAGCCCTATGCCCAACTTTTGAAGAAATATCAAGATTGTTTTGCATGGTCATATTCAGAGCTGAAAGCATATAGAGAAGATTTATTTCAGCATGATACGTCTCTTGAAACAAATTCCAAACCATTTAGATAGAGGAAATGGCCAATTAATCCACTTCTCTCTATGAAAATGCAAGAGGAGTTAAAGAAGTTGAGAGATGGAGGTATCATTCACCCACACAAGGTATTCATCTTGGGTTGCAAACCTTGTTCCAAATCGTAAAGAAGAATGGAGACATTAGAATTTGTGTGGATCTTAGGAATCTAAACAAAGCATCCATGAAGGAAAACTATCCCTTGCCAAATATGGAAAATATGTTGTAGCTTGTGATAAGGTCTCGAGTTGCTCTCTCTACTTTGGATGGTTTCTTCGGATACAATCAAGTGGTTGTTAAATAATCGAAAGACTTAAGACAACATTCACTACTCCTTGGGGAAATATGTTTTTGTTAGGATGCCCTTTGGATTGATGAATGCTTTGGTGCTACTTTTCAAAGAGCAATGGATGTTGCTTTTGTTGGTTACATCAATGAGTTCATTGCAGTTTACCAAGATGATGTGACTGTGTTTTCAAGGCAGAGAGGTGATCATTTGTAGCACTTGGAGAAGATGTTGATCAGATGTAGGGAGTATGGAATTTCTCTTAATCCAAAGAAGTGTCATTTTGGCGTGCAAAAGGCCAAGTTGTTGGGACATATTGTGTCTAAATATGGTGTTATGATAGACCCTGAGAGAGTGGAAGCAATCAATAAAGTACCTATCCCAAGAACCAAGAAAGGTATCCAATCTTTCTTTGGCCAAATAAATTTTATTAGAAGGTTTGTCTCCAACTTTGCTGAGCTGACTCTTCCAATCACAAGCATGTTGAAAAAGGACCAAGTTATCAAGGTGTGGGAGGAGTTTTCCATTCAAGGTTTTGAAGGAATAAAGGATGCACTTAAACATGCACCTGTTCTAGCAGCACCAAACTATAAGAGGCCTTTCCAAATCTTTTCTTTTACCTCTGAATATACCATTGCTTCTGTTTTGTTACAAAAGGATGAGAATGGAGCTGATAGGCATATTTCCTTATTTAGCAAGGCTTTACAAGCAAGCTCGAGTCAAGTATACAATCATGGAGAAACACGCATTTGCCTTGGTGAAAGCAACAAAAGTTTTCGAGGCCTTATATATTGAGTTCAAAAGTTATTGCTTATGTTCCCCCACACCATGGTGAAATACATCTTATTAGAGATGGAGGTCTCAAGGAAAAGATGTAGGTGGGTGAAAAAATTACAAGAGTATGATATAGATATCCAAACTACAAGGTTAGTAAGAGGTGCAGGTCTTTATAAGCTCATGGTGAGAGCAACTTGCAAAATGTAGAAGTGAATCAGCTAGAGGAAGAAAGGGCAGATCTTCTTGAGAAATTGATGAGTTCTGAGTGGTACAAAGATGTGATCTTCTACCTCAGACATCTATGCTGCCCTAGTCACTTAAATAAAAATCAGAAAAGAGCCCTCAAGTTGGCCTCTCAAAAATATATCATAACAGACCTTGGGCTGGCTTGGAAGAACCCTGAAGGTGTCCTCTTGAAATGCATAACTGAAGATGAAGCTCCCAAAATAGTTGTTGATTTCCATGGGGGAGTTTGTGGAGGAAACTTTGCTGGAAGGGTGACAACACATAAGATTTTGAGGGCTGGTTATTGGTGGCCTACTCTCTTTAAAGATACAACCCAGTTGGTTAGAAGATGTGATAATTGCCGGCGTTTCTTTGGAAGGCAGACCGAAAGCTTGGGCTCCCTTCCTTTGTAGTCTCTGTATCAATTAAATCCCCTTTCAAATAATGGGGAATGGACTTCATTGGTGAGATTTCAGATCCTTCTAGTGCTGGCCATAAGTGGATCCTTGTAGTCACCGATTATTTTACAAAGTGGGTAGAAGTAATCCCCACTAAGAAAACAACACACCAAATAGTTATGGACTTCTTGTTGAATCAAATCATATGCAGATTTGGAGTCCCAGTCGGGATTGTAGTTGATAATGCCATGTGCTTTAGAGCCAAACCTTTAATGGCAATGTGCAATGAATATGGAATCAATTTGACTCATTTTTCAAACTATAACCCCAAGGGAATGGACAAGTGAGTCTAGCAATAAGAATTTGTTGAAGATCATTAGAAGAACCTTGGAGCAAAACAAAAGAAATGGGGAGAATAATTGAAGTTTGCGGTTTGGGCTGATAAAATAACTCCTAAAAGAGCAACCCGATAAAATCTGTTTGAATTGGTGTATGGAACTCGGCTTTGCTTCCCTTACATCTGCAATTATCTTTATTTCATTTTTCCCAACAGCTTGGAATCTCAAGAGCATGACCCATATGAATCAAGGATCAATCAGGTTATTGAGCTTGATGAGGAGAGAAGAGCATCCCATCAAAGGCATATCGATTTAGAGAGAAATTGAAGAGATTGTTTGACAAGAAGGTCACTCCTAGAGCCTTCAATATTGGGAGAGCTGGTTTTTTATGGGATGATAGGCATGAAGACAAGGGCAAGCATGGCAAGTTTGATGCCTAATGGATGGACCCTTATGCCATTGATATCGGGATTGGTGAACATACCTTTTTCTCAAAGATCTAGATGGGGAATTCTTTGGAGTCACTGTTAATGGTAAACATTTAAAATATTTCTTGGATTAATCCCCAAAGTGAGGTATGCACAAATTTTACAGTTGTATAGTCTTTGTTTTTGCTCTATTTTTTTTGTTTGGTGGTTTGTGGTTTGCCCTTTGTTCTTGGAAGCCATTTTGGTTGGTTTCTCTGCTAGTTTTTGGTGATTTTGGCTTGTGACTCCTTTGCCCAATGATATTTGGGCACTTGGTCCATGTTTTGTCCTTGTGGCACTCACTAGAGTGCCCATCCCCAAGCAGGAGCCATTGTTGGTGCCGCTTCTGAGCTTGCATAGTGTGCCCTAATTTTTCATGTCCAATTTTGCTTAGAAATGTTTTATTTCTCAAATTGGTGATCTGCAATTCGTCCCCTCTAGTTGAATGTTTCAAAATACCCATAAACTTGTTGTGCTTTATCTTGGTTTAAAAGGAATATTCCAAGTTTGCCCCTTTTGTGCCCTAGTTTTTCCAATTTCAGGCTACGTCATTTTTTCCCTTTGCCAAATCGTGAAAAAATCAAATTGATCAATTCATACTTGTTTGTATTTGAAAATCCAATCCCAAGGTCAAAAATAATGTCAAAACATGTTTCAGTTGATTTAAAATCAAGAAATCTACCATCCTTGTTGAAAATTTCAAATTCTAGGGCATCCTTTGAATTTTTATATTTTGACGGTCATATGGGTGTCATCTGCCCATCAAATTCATCCTCGAAGGTATTGACAATGTGGCGGGTTTGCCTTTGGCCGAGGAAAGGCAAGGAGGCACTCTAACTTTTCATTTTTCACCTTTTCAAGCAAATGGGGCATTTTCGGGCCCGAGGCCCCGTTTTTCCCAAATTCCCTATGTGGTGTGTTTTCATTGGTCAAGGGGATTGTGGATGGCGGGATTTCCTTAGAAATTTTTCTTTCATTATGTAAAATTTTCAAAATCAAATTTTGGCCCGAAGGCCCGCAAAAATAGGGAGAGGACACGTGGCACGAAGGGCATGCGGATGGCGGAGGGACTTGGAGAATTTTGATGTTTTTTGGCTCAAAGTGATAAAGTGAATTTTTGGCCCAAAAGCCCTCGACAAATCATCGGTGGACACGTGTCCAGGAAAGGATAGGATGGGGCAGCAGGTTTTGCAATGACTTTGAAGTTTTTAACTTCAAATGGTAAAAAATCAAATTTTGGGCGAAGCTCCGCTCTAATCCATGGATGACATGTGTCCCAAAAGGCAAAAATGGAAGAAAGGGTTGCAGAGGACTTGGTAAATTTTTTTCTTTTTTGGGAAAAAGGTGAAATTGTCATGGTAAGGCCCGCATCCCCAAAAAGGGTTAAATTTTGTGTGTGGCCCTGACTAGGTGTAAGTTTGAAGCTTGTGCGGGATCATGGAGCTTCGGGGGACAAAGTAAAATTTTTCCTTTTTGGCAAAAGGAGCTAAAGTGTAAATGGGAAGCATGCCTCTATAGCCTATCCATGGTGGACACGTGGCACATTCTAAGAAGTCAAAGGAAGAGCGTGGGCCCATGGTAAGTTTTAAATTTTTCAAATTTTGTAAGGGAGGTTTGAAGGAAGAAAGAAAGACTTGGATCCACAACAAATAGAAGATGGACGCGTGGAAGAGGACAAGGAAGGTCGGCGGGCCAAAAGAGAGGTAGGAAGGAAATTTTTTCATTTTGCCAAAAACACTCAAAATCAAAATTTGATGCATTGGCCCACTAGCGAATCATAAGGAGGCACACGGTGAGGGGAGAAATCGGAGGTGCATGCTGTGGGAAAAATGTGAAATTTTTCCCAATTTCCAAAAAGGGTCAAAATGCGTAGAATTGAAGCATGATTTCAATGGGACCCACCATATGCCATGTGTCAACTCCAAATTTCAAAGGCGGAGCAATGCAGAGAAAAAGGTCAAATTTTTCCAGTTTTTCAAAACTGTCAAAAAGTCAAAAATGAGCCCGAATTGATTTCCAATCATTTTTTGCCACGTGTCTGGCCTTATCCAAAGGTTAAAAGGTAACTCAAGCTTATTTATAAGTCTGTATTTTCCATATGGAGGGCCAGGATTAAAAGATGGATAAGATCGACGGTTGTTGTGCATTGTCATTTTTGGCCGCCATTTTTCCTCCGGAAGCTTGGAATCATGATTTTTGCATCAAATTTCATCAAATCTTATATGATTTTGTATTGTCTTGACCTTCTTAGAACATTGACATCATTTTCATGACCTAATTCTTTGATGTATGGTGTTTTTGATGTAATTTTGGCTCAGGCCCGAGAAAAAATGTGAAATGTCAACATCAAAAGTTGTAGAGGTAAAATTGAAAAGGGGAAAAGGTAAAAATGATGAATGAAAGATGCTTGCATGCCTAAATGATAAAAAAATGTTCCCATGGGGTGGGTAATGATCTAGATATTTGTAATTATTTAATCTTTTTGCACACCCAACATGTGAGTGTTTTCTATTTGTTGTCATTTTCATTGAGTCATGAAGAATTGTTGTAACAAACTTGATCCCATGGCATATTATTTGCTTGGGAAGGAAGACTCCAATGTGGCATGAGGTATATAATGCATTTTGGAGAAATTGTAAAGGGTTGGGAGTTGAAAATCATGAGCAAATTCTGAGAGAAAGCTCATTTTTCTGAGAAATCCACCAAAGAACCAGGTTAATGTCTCATGTGTTGGAAATTCATGTATGTGAGTTGGTTACAAGTGTATAGCCATCACACACTCTTTCGAGATTGTTCATGTAACTCTCCCCTATTGTTGAATCTAACAAGTTTTGAATTAAATCTATGTTTTCTTTGGGCAATATGGTATCTGTTATCATTTTTAAATGCCTGCAAATAAATTTTATTGTTCTTGTTGCAATCTTGCATTGAAAGTCTTTAGAAATCACACAGGATCTCCATTTCTAGTTGATAGTTTAGTGGCATTTGCAATCTCATATTCAGAAGAGCCTTCATCGATAAGGAGATAAACAAATTTAAAATCGCTTTACCTTCCTTAACTTGTAGAGATTTCTTGTAAGCCTTTGGGGTACCTTAGCCGTGGTTTGATCATGGATTTTTGTGTTTAATATAGTTCTTTACTTCAAGCTTTTGTGGTGAATACTCAAAGATTGTGTGAAGAGTGCTGCCTGGGCTTCCATTTATGCCTCTTCTGGTTGAAAGAATGTCCTGATTATTTGAAGCATTTTATTTGATAGTTATTTCAAGTATTGTAGAGGTTGTCAAAGATCTGATATATCCTAGTTTGTCTTATCAATCCCCCACCAAAATTCATCTAAACAATAAAGATCCTATCATGTACTATCCCTGATTTGCATTTGTATACCCACAAAGATCAAAATCTATTTGCAAAAGTATGCATAACAAATCAGGATTTCCAATGTCTCTAGTAACCTTTGCCTTGTTTTGAGAACATACCCATGTTTTGAGAAGTGACAACTTGTGAGAGTTCAGATCTGGGGTGTTGATCATGTTTTCATCAAGGTCTCCATCATAGAATTTCAAGCAAAGAGAAGGACATCTTCATCTCCTTCACCATTACAAGGTTACAAAATAGTTTCTCTTACCTTGGTTAAAGGCACAACCTAAAAAAGCTAGGACAAGATCAAGTCCTATTGAGTGCTATCCATTTCTCCACAAACACAGAGTGCTATAGACCATATCCCCCGGCTACTAACGACATACAACATGGTCTAATCTGTCTTTGAGTTTCATGACATATCTATGGTCCCTTGCTTAGAAAAAGGAGAACAAATTTGGATACCAACATAAGTTAATTAAAATAGTTGTGGATTAATAGGCAACATTAGTCCGACAACACTAGGTTGATAACGCTATTGAAACAAAATAAAATTTAATATATATTTTTAAAAAAATAGCCAAAGTTTTAAAACATTTTTACTTTGGGTATTTTAGTCCGAAAAATAGGGCATTACACACTAATAAATCCTAATTGACCAACATGTCTTTCTAAAGTCAATTTTCTTTGTAGGTCATCTTCATTGTCATTGTCTCCCTTACTATTTTATTTCTTTTCTTAATAATTTTCACTGTAGTAAAATAGAAACCCAAATAAAATAAATTTTTAAGACAAAGCCATTTACGAAAACATCACCTCCCATTGAATATTGAACATCCACAAGAAGTGCAAAGGAAACATCACCTCCATGAAATCTACTTCACCCGTCAAAATTCCAGGTCTTGTTCTCTATTTTTCCGCTTCAACAATCTATATGTAATTTGAGATATTAAACGCCTAAAATTAGACAAGGAGATGATTCGATCCTGGAGCTCACATAAAGGTTATAGCCACTGATGCTTTCACTGTGTGTGTCTTTTTACAATTGGATTTTTCTGTAGATCTTGATTGATAATATCTGGCTGACTAGAAGATTTCATGATTTTGTTTTCTGTCTCTGTGATGGATGATTTTTGCGACATACCTGAATTGTGCATATTTCATCTATATGATAGTTATTGGTGTAAATCAGGGGCCCCATTTCTCAGTCAATCTTGTAGTCCTATAGACTATGTTTTCAAAATATTTATTTATAAGTACTTAGTAAATTTAGGAGTCTTTTGTAGGAGAAAAACAAGCCCATGGGATCTGAAATTTTCTTCCTTGATAAATCTTTTCAGGAGACTATCTATAATTATCATTAATTAGTAAAGTTGAAAATTTAGGAAATACATATCTAACGCAGGGACGAAAAACATTTATCCACGCTCTACATAAGCCTCTGATAATATCCCTCCTAAAATGTAGCTGTTGCCAGTTTTATTTTAAAAATGTTTTAACGCCTAATTTTCTAAGTTTCATATCTATCAGTTTAAAAGAAAATGTGTTTCGCAATTTCCTAACACGGACTTGTTTCAAATAAATTGCAGCATCTGGAGAAACTTTATATGCTTGCAAAAACTTACAAAATTTACGTATGGACTTGGAGAAACTCGTAAAGTTGGTGGATCTCCATGACATCATGCATTTGAGGAAATAGAAAGAAGATGGAGAAGGCACATTTAATAGAAATGACACTAGGAAGAGTGATCGATTACATTTGAGGGATGGGAATATATCTATGTACGATAGATTAACTATGTTTATATTTATACGTAAATATTAATCCATAATTAAAAGGAGAATAGAATTAACCAAAAAAAAACTGTGGAAATACAAACTAAATGCATTTAAATAGAGAAAGCTGTGGAATCCAAATCTCTTTGAAATGGATTGAAATTTTTCATCAATGATGAATATTGATACGAGGGGAATACTAAGATTGCCCTAGATATTGTAAATAATAACCACGTTAAAATTCATAGTTTCTCTCAATATTAAAAGAATGTAGTTCCCGTCTCATACATTTTTAGTGCAAAATACAACCCATATTAAAAGAGAAGGCAATAAAGTAGCCGATCATTTTGAGAACCTTGGGGTGGCCGGGGCCCTTACCTCTAACACTAGAAACATTACTAAAGCATTAATTACCAATGATTTATAAAATCATACAAACAAGTGCTAATTGAATTTTCATCATGCATTGGAATTTGGACATCGTTAAACCAACCATTACAAATTCGTCAATAATGTATGTAAAACAACTCGAATTAAGTTCGAGAATCAGGTTCGAACAAATCCGGGAGATGTTTTGATCCCTTGCTATGGAGGAAACAATAAAAGGCCAAAATATCGGTGTAAATTATAAATAAATGGGAATCACCTCTTCAAAAAAAAAGACTTTCAATTTGGATGCAATTCTAGTAGCACTTAGCATTGCAGATGAGGAGTGCATTGGGGATCCTTTTGTTATTGTATTTAAATAGTAATAATACTTATGTTCACGACTTCTGAATATTATATTATAATAGACAGGTGACAGTCCTTGTTTTTCTACAAATCAAATAAAATATTAGTAAAATACTTTTGGCTTGAACATGTACATGAGCCCTATCTAGCAGTGTGAAAAAATCCAAATTCTGTGTATGAGTAGATACTCATTAAATTATGTAAGGATTTTGATAACATAATAATATTTGTTAGGAAATGAGCATCATGAAAATTTAATAAATTTAAGGTATCATTTCTGCCACACATTTAAAACAAATGAATAAATAATACAATATCATTATTTTCTTAAAAATGTTGAAAATTATAGGAAAAAAATTAATCAATCACGTGACAAATAAAACAAAATAAAATCTTAGAAATGTGAATATTTTTTTGATGGATATATATATATATATATATATATATATATGAACAAGAGATACAACGTTGATCATATTTGAGACGGTTGAGAAGATCCATTGAATTTAAAACAAAAGCTATTTTACGTAAATAAATCCTCCTCAAACCTCTTGAAGATCGTCTAAAAAATGGGGATCTTCTCAACTGTCTCAAATATGATCAACGTTGTATCTCTTGTTCATATATATATTATATATTTGAGACGGTTGAGAAGATCCCCATTTTTGAGATGACCAAGAGGTTTGAGGAGGATTTATTTAAAGAAAATAGCTTTTGTTTTAAATTCAATGGATTCTTTCCTAATAACTTAATTTTCTATAATAATAGTTTACTAGCAACATCATCCATAGGTGATTGTGGAAGGTAGGCACATATTAATGGTGAAAAACAACTAATATAGATAATAATCATAAATACTTATTGAAATTGGAAATCCAATGGGATTGTAATGTAAAGTTTTAATTGTAAATGTATTACAAAAACTAATCTCACAACAATACATTTTGAATCCAATAAACAATTATTTTCTTTAATTTCCTTCATAAAAATAAAGATTTGTAAGCTATTAATGAAGAATATTCAATCTTGAAGCATTACGTAATAATTCACATGCAAGATATGATTTCACCTTTTATAACATATAATATAAAATCAAAATATGTTCATATCATCAATATATTGTTAGTCTATTGATGAATTTGGTTGGTTCAGAGATCCCACCAATGATCAATTACTAAAAGTTATGTTTAAACATCAATAAATACACAAATTCACACAAACAATGTTGAATATTGATTACAATAAAATTCCCTAGTATGGAACTTATATTCACATTCAATTATTTACAATGTTTTTAACTAGTATGAATTGTTTTACTACTACAAGTTTTTAATATTCATGCACATACCAATGTTTGAACATCATCTATTTTTTTTTTTTATATAAATGTATTATCCAATATTTAGTGTCTAAAGTTACCAAAAGTTATCCTTTGTAATGTTACTTTTTTAATACTTAAATTGAAATAGATGATTTTTTAGAATGATAAGATCCAATATAATTCTTTGTGTAAATAAAGTCTAGTTTCCTTCATTTTTTCACTCTCATAGATCTATTTAGTATTCAATTTCCTTGTAATTCAAAAAACTAAATTAATTACAAATTGAAAGCATAGAAAAAATACACCAAAAAATGGATTCTTGAATGTTTGATAGAAAGACCATTGGGTATGGGATAAATATAAATTCCATTCCCATTTAACACCACTGTATGTAGAAAATATTACACTCTTCGTATTTTTTAGATAGAGCATGTCAATGGATATGTCAAAATCCTATGATATGATCTATACAAAACCCAAATCTATAGATTAGAAAATGAATTGTTTGAGATTTTCTATATAAATATATACTCTACCGGTGTTGAAGATCTATCTGTAAGATTTGAGGAATTAATGGAAAGGAATATATAGAGGGAATCCATTTAGTACATTTTACCCACAATAACTTCCAATTTGATATCATTTACCCTCTTATTAAATTATAGAAAAATATCAAAGAAGCTTCTTCCAACTTTCTTAATTTAAAATTCAATTCTCGTATCAAGTTCTATGAAAATAAAGGAGGCATAAGATCCTATTAAAGAATATTGGATTTCCTTGACAGTTTCATTTGCTTTGGAAATAAATGTAGCACCATACCAAAATCAAGATACATTATAGTAAACACGTCTAAAATGGATATATAAAGGACACGTGTATCAGTGCCTTCTCTTTAGCATTGGGATTGATATTTTCCATCTTTACAGAAATCTTCATTAGTGACTCAGTCTGTCGGTGAAGAATGAGGGACCAACTGTTACATGTAGCGACTATATTCTTACCTAATTTTCTATAGGGAAGAGGACCTTATAACCGTGCACCTAACTTTAGGGGTATGCAAATATATGTAGGTATGTCAGTAGCGTAAAAAAATTATATCATCGTGTAGCGTATGATCATGCCATATCAAAATTTTCGTTTCACGTGTTTATTTGGAGGGAAAAGTAGTTTTTGAATTGATTTAATATGAAGAAAATCAATATAAAGCATTTGAAAGAGGGACCAATGACCGAGTGCCTTATGTGTCACATTCTCATTAACTCTTAAAAAGTGTAATTAACCAAAAAGTGAACAACTATTGGTACTTTTGTCAACAACCTATGGTGAAAAAGATGTACATGTTTTGGTACCCGCTCGGTTATAGGGTCCTCTCCCCTACTCCGGACCCAAGTACCTCTCAAACATATACCGCTTTAAAACACTCTGTATGAAGGTCAGAGGAATGATGTACTACAAGAAAGCCTTAGAGCTTTAATTTTTTTTTTTTTGGATATGGCAAAAACACAAGAAATTCTGGATGGCTACAAAGTGCAGGAGTCGTTACAAGACGAGTAAAAAAAAAGAAGCCAGCGATCATTGTGGGTACATTTGGAGGGAGTTGCAGACCTAATATTTGCATACGTGGTGTCTTGTCAGCTGTATGGTATACATAAGAGATCTGGTGATATTCGTGCTGAAGACATTTTGAACCTTATGGTGACATACCCATCTCTTCGTGTAGCTTACATTGATGAAATAGAATCGATAGAAAAAGGAAAAAATCACAGAAAGTTTATTACTCAGTTCTTACAAAGGCAGTAAATCAGTTGGATCGGGGTATGCACAAAATGGGTTTGTTGAAGAGGCTGTATGGAATGCTCCTACCACGTAAGCTTCATTTTTTATTGTTTTTAACCCATGGCAGCTGTGTATTTGGATGTGTGGGAATTACCTTGGCTGTGTGGTAGTTGTTTATTTGCTTGTTGGGTACTTGGGGGTTTGGAGATGGAATGGGTGAATGGATTTTCTCGGTGTTTGAAGAGCACAAATGAATCTGGAGCTAATTTTATTCATATAAAATTTTCCCCTTTTGAGGAGGATAACCATCTTATTGCAACTCATGTTCTCTTGTCAAAACATTAGTGCGAAGTGGGCTTTGGTCAGATGACGTGGTCTCATGGACTACAGTCATTGTAGGGGATTCTCAAATAATTTTGTAGAATGAGTATTGAAGCATTGGAGAAAATTCAAAATGACAAAGAATTGTGGATGCGTGAACACCGCTTGATGAAATGCCTATTAGAGATGCAAAACCAAATCCCGCAATTTTGACTAGCTTGAGTGCTTGCAAGCATGGTTCATCTCACCTTGTCCTTCATAATTCTCGTACTTTAGTTTTCCATTTGCAGAGTAATAAATTTAAAAACCTTTGGTTTATCATACATTCGACTATTTTATATAAACTTGTTTTGGCAAAATGGTAAAATGTCATCTGGTACTTATGTAACTTGAATAACACTTGGTAGTCAAGCACAAACTTAAACCCTCCTTCAGACATGATTTGGAAAAATTTGTAACCATATTAGATAGTTGTGACACCCTTTTATTGACAAGCTGAGTTTGTTCCCTCGTAAACCCACCAACTGTTCCATTGTAAAAGCTAGTAAATCATGATATTCATAGACCTACAAAGCAACCTTTTGAAACCCAAAAGGGGATGTAAAGTCTCATTTGTGTTCCTTGTTATGAGGAGAGTTGCCTCAAGCTTTAAGTTCAACCCCAATCGACCGTTTATACTCTCTTTGTCGCTCCTCTAAGAGCCATGTTACCTTATTTGCACTTTTAGGAAGTTGTTAAAATTGAAAATTTGGGTTTCGTATCAGCTCATCGTTTGAACCCTAGACAATGAAATGCTTATCCGCCTTCGCAAACCTATAGTATTTTTACTAGACAATTACCTAGAACCTTCAATTTGGGGAAAAAAACTCTTCTTGATAGTTTGGCAAAGGAATTTTGTAGGCCTCCGGTCATAGTTTGACTAGGTCAAACTAGACCAATTATGACTAGTGGCTCCAAAATCATTACTATTTGAAAACCGTTTGCGGTTTTGAGTCCCGTCGAACTCTGGTGAATTCTCCATATATAGGGGAGCTTGTAGGAAATTTCTCATTTCACATTAGTCTATCAAAAATATTTTTGGACGTGGCTTTCGATCCCTCGAGCTAACTTTAGATCGTTTACAACTCGGTCAATTATGACCGTTGGCCTTAGAAAACTAGCCGCCAATTGTAAATCGTTTGCTAGTTACGAATTACATTAATTCATGTGAATTCTTGGTGTATAAGAGGACATGTAGAAACTTACTCATGGTGTGTTTGCTCATTGGAAGACAACGTTTGAAAGTGGTTTCTTAGCCTCCAAGACTATATTGAACGTTTTTACAACTAGCAGGAAAACATAAAAAAAAAGTTGTAGGACCCCCGTCAGGGTTACCAAACCCCCATGGAAACTTTGTTGACACTTGTAACTAACTGTTTGAAACTCTATCATGTGACTTGTTGTGTGAAATTGAACTTTTGGCAAAATAGTGGTTCTCTCTCTCTCCTATCTCTTTCTCTCTCCTTAGTTAAGAAATGAAGTGAAATGAAATGAAATAAATATGTCTCTAACCCTCTTCTTTCAAATGCAAATTATTATAATTAGTATGTAAATGAGAAACTAAAAACATTAATTATGCTAGATCTAGGTGGATGCCATGTCAACGATTTATCGTTGATTTCATGCTCACATGGTTTTGCAGGATGCAAGTACGATGGCGAAACGATGTGGTTGTAATTCAATGTGGATTATTGTAATTTATGTATGTTAATGAAAAAAATGTATATATGCATTGTTATGTTACAGTAAGGACTTGTTATTGGAAATTGGTAATATGTATGAGATGCTAGTTTTAGGGGTGCTTGGGAAATGTGCTTTTAACTATAGGTGTTCTTTGATTCAAATTTACATATGGTAAAAGGGGATTGGATATATATGTTAGGTGAAATTGTAGAGGATAATTCAACATTTTGCGAAGTATTAAAGGTTTATTATTGAAGTTTTGTAATAATTTTAAGATGCTAGTGTTTAAGGGAAATGTTCATCTAAACATGGGTGTTATTTTGATCCCCAAATTTGTATTGTAAAGTTGAATACACACACACACACACACACACACACACACACACACACACACACACACACACATGTGTGTGTGTGTGTGTGTGTTAAATGAAATTGAATTTAATAGCTTATAGTGCAATTCCAGTGTGCAATTGATGATCAAATAATTGGTGTGTTGTGTTTCTTACCCTGAAAATGTAATAAAGAGATCTAAACGAAACAGTCAACCCTAGTATAAAACTCGTGTATAACTACCCTTTTCGTGTGATTTATTTTAGTATAGAAGACTAAAACCTTAGAATGAACTTATATCTTTACACTCGATAGCATCTCCTAGCTTAAGTAAATAAGAGCCCAATTTTGAGTTGTCGTCATAGGTCAGTATGCTTAGCAACATCGTCGTGAACCCAATGATTAGGATGACATGGTCAAACATTATCTAGAGTATGTGGTTCTCTTTTAGGATTGGTAATCATGTGGTAGTAAGGAGAATGTGTTCTCTTAAGGTAGTACTCCTTGGGAACCAATATTAAACATAGTGTAAAACCCATTTGGACTGACACACATGTTAAGTGAAGGGTGTGGGGTGGCAAGAACCATCGACTAACCTTGGAAGTCACCTTTAAGAATTGGAATCATAAGTGATGCTCCGAAACCTAATCTTGAAACAAAAAAGAGTGTGTTTCCGTGTTAAGTTCTTTCAAATTCTTAACTAATTGTAGGAGCATAACTATAGTGTAATTATAATTGATGCTTGGCCTTGAGAAGCGTAGGCATGAGATGTTATCCCTCGGGTAAATTGAAACAAGATCTTCCTTGTAACGTGGTTTAACCCTCTTGTTGTGAATAAAGAACCTATTTCATATGATGATTATTGTGTACTAAATCCACTATCAATTTATAAATGAGTAATAGAAATGCGACCCTAAATCCTTAAACACAAAAAAA
This sequence comes from Taxus wallichiana var. yunnanensis, assembly GCA_018340775.1. Lineage (NCBI taxonomy): Eukaryota > Viridiplantae > Streptophyta > Pinopsida > Cupressales > Taxaceae > Taxus > Taxus wallichiana. The sequence goes on from CM031238.1 coordinate 725,375,944, forward strand.
AAGTGAACTTCACATCCTTTGGTCTTACCCTCATTCATTGTGTAATGGAGGTATGATAAAAGATCAAGATGCATGCCCTAGGGAGTGAATCCTTAGGACAAGACCTCATAGCCATGTGTGTATGTAAATAGCCTTGTGTGTAAATAAATATCATGTTAATGAATGAACGAATTAAACAGGTAATTGAAATAATTTAGATGATCCTTATTGAACGAGATATACCGTAAGTTAAATGTTAAATTGTATAAATGAAATCTAGCAAAAAGGAAAGGAAATGTATGATTCACACATTATGAGCCTTTCTAGAACTTAAGTCAAAGATTGAAACATGATTGTAATAAATGTGTAATCCTAAAAATATCATGCCGTGGAAAGACCCTATCTATAAGTTTATACTTGTGGTTGTATCGTTATGTTGTGCCTTGTCATTTAAACACAAAAAAGGGATCTTGTTGTGCATCACGTGTTTTCATGATATCTATGTGGGTTATTGTTTGTGCAAACATATCTTTTCTTGTGCATTGTCCTAAGTGATCCCTGTAGTGTCGTGTGAACTACAATGTGAGTAAAAAAATTATTCCCGTATTTTTACTTGTTGTATTCATGTGTGTAAAATTTGGGCGTTATAGGGTGCAATGTATACATCAATAAGGAGGAGAAAAGGAGAAAAATTTAACAAGGAAGTAGGGTGATGGAGGAGAAAATAGAGGTCCAAAAGAATTATAAAAGGAAAATGTTTGGAGGAAATTAGGCAAACTTGTTCCCTTTTGGAAGTGCTTGAACTACATGGAGGAGAAAGGTGGTTCAAGGCACACATTACGAGGAAACATACTATAAAGATAAATTTGAAATAAATTCATATTTGTTTAATATTCACAATGCTTAATCCGAATTTTCCATTGATAGAAATTTTATTGGCAACATATAAATACACAAAGTGACATTGTTATTATTATTTTCTCCTTTCTCAATGGAATTAAAAGTTATGTCTATCTTCCTCATGGTCGAGCATTTATCCTAGGAGCTTAAAACCTGATTGAAGAATTATTTGTTGTGTGAAATAAAAAAATAAGGAGATTTTGAAAAATATTTACATGATTTATCGATTTCACGTTGCTTTTAGTTCTCATGATTCTAGCTATCCATCGGAAAAGAAGTTCCATTTTTTCAAGGAATTAAAAAATAGAAGGAACAAAATTCACGAGTGAAAGGCTAGAGAAATTGTTCCTTGGACTATCATATTAGTTTTTCATTATTTTTACATGTCGTGTGAAAATAATATCATAAATTTCTTAACATTTTCATGATGCCCATTTTATATCAAATATCAATATGTTATCAATATCCTTACATAATTTAATAAGTATTAGTCATATACAACTCGGGACAAAAGGAATTTTTTTAAATAGGCCTCACTTTACATGTTTAAGCCAAACATATTTTACTAATATATATTTTTATCCTTAAAAAAAAAGTGTCACCCCTCTTTATAATATAATATTCAAAATTATTGAATAATTCAAGAGTATTAGTTATATTAAACAAAAGAGAGCTAAAATCATACAAAAATAAGATTTACAAGAAGCCCTCTAATTGATTCATCACAAGAGCTAGATACCATTATATAAGGCTCCCAAATGCACTCCCCATCTTCAATGATACATTCTACTAGAAATGAAACCAAATTAGAAGTCTCAAAATGTTTAAGAGGTGATTCCCATTTATCCATAGATGCATTGATCTTTTAGCATTTTATAGTACCGTCCTATAGCAAGGGATTAGAGAAGATCCTAGAATTAGTCTAACATAATTCCTAAACTCAATTTGAGTTTTTCTACATCCACTATTGATGAATTCATTATGGTGGGTTGAACTCTACCCACAACCTAATGCAAGTCATGATGATTTAATGCATTTAGCACTCATTTATATGATTTTCTAATTCCTTGGTAATTAAAACTTATAGCAATGTAGATAAAGTGATTAGGGTAGGGTGACCAAGGATAGTTTGATAGTGTTGGATTTAAGGGCCACCCAAAGGTTTACAAAATGATCGGCTATTTTATTACCTTCTCTCTTTACATGGGTTATATTATGCATTAAAAATGATATGAGAAGGGAATTACATTTGTTTAAGATTACGAGAAAATATGAATTATTAATGTGATTATTATTTACAATATCTAGGATGATCTTAATATACTCATATATATCAATATTAATCTAGTCACATTGATGATATCCTCTCCAATTGGGCTTCAACAAAGTTTTAGTACACTTCCCAAGTGCCTCACAAAAATATATATTTAAACAATATTAAATCTTATAATAATTCTATATTTAATTAATTTTTTTGTTAATTTTTTTAACTCAACATAAATGTATAGTTGACTTATAACTAGAAATCACATGTGAGTGTTGAAATGGATATGTCGGTAAGGAGGAACAAAGGATAAATACTACATGAGGGAGTAGGATGATAAAAGATGAGATAGAGGTCCATGAGAATTAAAGGGGAAGGAAAATTGTTGGAGGGAAAGAAGGAGAGCCTCTTCTTTTATTGTAAGTGAAAACTGCTTAAAGGATAAAGGTGGTGTAAGACACATATTATTGAGGAAACATACTATGGAGATATATTAAATAAAGAGATTCATATTTGTTCAATGTTCATATTCCTTAATCTAATGTTTCCGTTGATAGGAATGTTATTATCAACATATAAATAAATGAATTAAAAAATTCATATTATTTTCTCCTTTCGACCAAATGGAAATTAAGGCTATACTCATCTTCCTCCAAGGGCCGAGAACTTTTCCTATGAGCTTAAAACTTAGTAGTTTTTTCTATTTGAAAACAAAATAATAAGAGGATTTAAAGAAATATCAACATAACTTATTTATTTCATTCCACTTTTAGTTGTGAATATGCCAATATATTGGAAAAAGAAGTGCCAAGATTTTGAGGCATTTAATGTAATATAAGGAAACAAATTCATTGGAAAAAGGCTAGAGAAATTACTCCTTGGAACATATTTAAAGTAATCCCGATATACATGGTAGGAGGCATGCACAATGTGAATGGATTTGAAGGGAATGCAATAGGTGAATCCAAGGGATATGGTCAACCTAATTGGATGCCTCCATAAAACTCAAATCCCTCATCTATGATCTATGTTACTCTTCTTTATTCTGGTAAGCCATATATGGACTACATGTATAGACACTAAAATTTTAAAAATCCACTATTACATAATTCTTCCGTTATAATTCTATGTACATGAGTTTTCACCAATGAGGAAAGGTCTTAGTGGTATCAATCCTTTATTGATTTTCCTTTTATTACTTGATTGGACTTAATCTATTGTTATTTCCTTTCTTTAAATGAGCTTCAAATATTTTATACAAAGATCTCGGGCTCTTTTTTCTTTGATTATTATTACTTGAACATGGATCGAACCATATAATAGGGTTAGGACCGTCTATATGGTCTTAACCCCATTATCAGATCTTGTCCCCTTTATTTTCTCGACTATTTTATCTTTATGGGTCCATTTGCCCCTATTTTATCTTTCATTTTATACCTTTTGGGTGGGCATTTTCCCGCCCGATAAAATCTTAATCTCAAAGCAAGAAACTCGCGTGTGTGTGTGTTCGGAGTATAGTGGAAGGTTCCTCTAGTTCCCGGGATCTAGTGTTGTCCCGAGATCACTCGGCGAAATAGTATGACGTTCACTTATATCACCTAAGTGACTCCTTATATACCTATTTCACCTTCAATAGCTTGTATCTCTTCCTTGAAATTGTTGTTCTATTTTCATGAATGAATAGCTGATTTGAAACATTCCTTGTATATCTAGATATTGAACATTTCATGCCTATCTTAACAACCTATTATAAATTTATTAAAATCAATTAGGTTTGATACATTTTGGTGAACTCACATTGATCGAATCCTTTACCTAGTTTAGATATTTCCCAAGTTTTCATAGGATAGGCTTGTTAACCCCAAAACCCTAGTGTTGTCTTAGGGTGTAGCAGTGTTTGGTTTGTGTGTATTTTTGCTTGTGTGTGATCATGGCTTGTTTTCAAGATTTATAGAGGTGTAGTGGTTACAATTCCTCTAACTAGGTCCATACCACTTAAAAATAATTTAACTTGAATTTAATGTTTATTTAATCGACATATGAAAATTTTGCTTCTTACTTAGAAGAGGGATCAAATAAATGTGATATATTTGGTATACAATTAAGTTTGGAGACCATTTTTCTAAGAAATGTTATTTCAAGTCCAATGGAGTGGTTTACTTAGCTAGATTGAGGCCATCTACAAGAAAATTACTAGAAATTTTGTGAAGAATGTTATGTGTTCATCAATCAAGATGAACCCTTGAAAGGTTAAGTTATGGGGCAAATTAGCAATAAACACTTCAAAATTGTGTATCGAAAGTAGATTAAAACAATCTAAAATAAATAATATATCCAAAATAAATGCCTATGTCCAAATCCTTCATCACATTTCTAAAATATATACACTATTATTACATTAAAATCTTCTTTAAAATTCAAGCATTTAATTGTCTATATTATATTAAAACAAAATTATTTAAATTTTATAATATTTTGTTAATAAATTTAACCATATAGTTTATTCTCCAATATTTTAAGTTAAAACTGGAACCATCTGAAAGTATTAAGCATGGCATGCAAGTGAAAGATTTTCGTAAGTATTTGTAAACTCTGTCGAAGTATTGTCGAATAGACATGCAAGTAAAGCATTGCTATAGATTTTAAGGTGGGAGAAACAATTACAGGAAGGCGGCGTATGCAACTTACAGAGGTATCCATTTGAATATGCCAATGGAGCTCCCTCAAGAAATAATACGAATATCCAAAAGCGAGTTCCATACGAATATGATCGCAAGATGAAACGCGTATCCAAAAGCTGGAGACATTTGATTAATTGTGCGCGCTTCCATGAACAGAGACTGCAGTTGGGGATGATCCCTCGGGAGAAGCTTACCTGTTTCATCGCGGATAGTGAAGCGCACCATATGTATTAAGGATATCAACCACCATGTGTCCATGTGGAGGATAAATCTCAACATAGAAAAAACATATGGTGGCCATGAGGGGAATAAATCTCAACATGGAAATAAACATGTTCCTAATCAATATTTTTCCTCTACATTTGATCTTCAAATTTGAGTTCAAACTTGTTTGGAAATACATTGGTAAATTTAGTTTCAATACACAATCCAGAGAATGAAATTACAGATTGAGAAAATTCTAAAACTAGCAATCGCATGTGTACAATGCAATGTGAATGCCGAATGGTATATGTTATTTGATTTAGAGGAATAGTTATTATTTTTGTAGTTGATGTTGATAAGGAGTGTGATTGATAGTGTAAGTGTAGGAATATAGATGAAGCAAATTAATTTTAAGAAAGATGAAAAAATAATTTGAAAAAGTATATGGATTGAATTCTACCAAATTTGAAACTCTAAAATATAAGGATTTGACATGAATCGGTAACCATGGTTTCATGTGTCTACTATAGAGAAAGATTTACCTATAAAACCAATGATCTAATATTGAAGAGATTGGCGGATAATGCCATTTTTAGAGTTCACCAATAGAATGCTTACCAAACAATGACAAGCACATATATTAAACTCGTTTTTAAAGTAAGAGAGCTATAATTAATGTGGAACGAAATCCCCTCATAGAGGTATACCACTGTATAAATAGCTTGTAGATTAGTGGACTTCACAAGATATAACAAGAAGGTCAAAATTAAAAAGAGATCGGACAGGTAGGACTATGAATTCCAATGGATCACCCTTACCAATTGAGGGCTAACAATGGTTAGTGTGTTTCCAACGGTTGCAACAGAGGGATTGTGAAAGAATAAGACAATCGTCTGTTTACTAAAATGTGTTGTAATCGTCTATGGTAGATTCAACTCACTCCTAGAACCTATCATTGCAAAGCTTCCTTGCTTGGTGATTGTAGTTTCATTAATTTTTCCTTACTATAGTGGTCTTTTGGCAATGTATCTAAAAGAGATTCTTGTATGTTGTCTTTTCATGTCCCGCGTGTATGTTTTATGGAAGGTTTGAATCAATTCTTTTGCAAAGTGCCCGTTTGGAAATGCCTATTAGTTGAACCGTCAACCTTGATGATTAGATGTCATAGGTTTGAGGCCCAAGTTAGGGCAGCTAAGGAGAAAACTACTCACAGAGCTATATCCTCAATGATAAGTGAGCTCTCTCAATTCCTAACCCTCAAATTCTACATTGGGCATTTTTGCAAATAGGAAGAAAATGTAGATGCTAGAAAATTTAATGACGAGGCACCTACCAGATGCCTTTAAGGTTCTATGTGTCGATCCAGAGGATCCTCACACGTAGAAACACCGATCTAAGATCTTCTCGAGAATAAGTTTTAGTCATTTTTAAAGCGTTGAGAAAAATTATACGATTCTGATGACATCTTGTTTGCAGGAAACGGAGCTCGTTTGCAAAAGTTATAGCCCGCTGAAATTTTTGGGCAACTGGCAAAATTTGGAGTTTTGTGTAGGTTGGACGTTGCACGCTTGCCAAGTGTTTCGATTATATTGCGACACGTGGACGAATTGTGTGACGTACTAAAAAAATGAGTTTTGGAACGCCGGTCTTGGACACTCGTTCTCGGACAAATGGACCCCGCTATTTACTGGCTGGGGGCCCTCAGCCAGGTTCGACACACTCGATTATGGAGGGGTGCCTTGGCCTCCTTCTCATTTAATCATTAAACCAACTTGTGTATATAAACTCCTATAATTGCCTTTGCGCCATGCATGTGGGACATTTAGGCAGGCATTATTTAAATTATGCAAATTTCCCACACCTATTTGTTATTGACTGCCATTTCCACACATTATCTATTTCCAACTGTCCACGCATTGCATATTGATTAAACCAATATCCACACGCTGTCCATATCCTCAACCAAACTGTTCACGCATTGCATATTGATTAAACCATTATCTATTATTAGTGCCTAAAATACAAACCATGCGTTGTCCCCAAGTAATGTGCCCTCCACATAAGCATATAGGTGGCTCTTAAGCCAATTCAAACCGCCCCACCATGCCTTAATAAATGCTTACCTATTCTAACGCCCCCACAATGTGGGATAAAACTCTTAAAATGCACCTAAGGAGAAGGAGGAGAAGTGGAGGGGATTGGAATAGCTGACCTCCCATCCAAAAGTATAGGCGCCTAACCAATGCGCCAGCTGTTTGGAAACAATATAAAAGGAGGTATATCATATTTGTATAGTATTCGGGACTGTGTAAAATTATTGTAATGCTCATAACTTGAGCTAGGAGTGGAATTTGGAGGAGATGTAAAAAGCAACCCCTGTTATTTTTGACAGAGGAAGACTGTGAGAAGGTCAGAATTTTGTAGAATTCTTTGTAAAGAATTATTTTCAAGATTTTAATAGATCGGTCCCATTCAACCGGACCCGGAGACGTAGGCCTCAAGCGCCGAACTCCGTTATCAATTCTTGCGTCAAATTGCTGGTGAATCCTCTTCATTTCTTTCAATATTTACACAGTACTTACAGTTTTTATTCTTTTATTAAAAATACAAAAAGGATATAATGCTCAAATTTTACATCGAAAATCAATACAAAGCAAGAAAAATGTGTGTGCACAATTGCTAGTTAAATTTGGTTTTCAGATCATTGGTATCAGAGCTGGTTTTGACTGATTTTTGGTTCAGTTTAACGTGTTTTGGATTGCAAGTTGTGTGTTGGATGTTAACAAGGTCTCGATCTAAGAAGGGTGAAGGAGAGTTAGTTGAAGGAGATCCCAAAATTGGTACCAGACGATCTCGAAGTCCTACAATGGCGGATCGAGAGGAAGTGGAACAAAACTTTCATCAATCCTTCCAACAGATGAAGGAAATGGTGGAAGAAATGTACCAAGATAGGCAAAGGGAAAAGGGAACTAGAGGAGGTAAGAAAGAAGAAAGCTCTAGTTCTGACATTCCAAAAAGAGACTCTTTAAAATCTGATTTTCTTTCATTAAAGTTAGATATCAAGTTTGAATTGCCTATGTATACTGGAGAGCTAAATGCAGAGAAGTTGGATAACTGGGTCAAGCAAATAGAAGTATATTGCAGGGTTCAGAGAATTGTTGATGATGAAGCAAAGATTCATCTGGAAACTCTTTGGATGGGTGGCACAACACTCATTTGGTGGGAGAGTAAGCTTCAAGAAGTGGAAGAAAACAAAGGTATAGAAATCACTTCTTGGTCTGAATTTGTTTCAAATCTTAGGAAACAATTTTATCCTCTTGGTTATAAGCAACAAGCTATGATGGATTGGCAAACATTAAGACAAACTAAGGGAAAAAATGTTCAAGAATACACACAAGAATTTAAGAAAAGGGATCTAATTCTGGGAATTTCCATAAACACAGAAAGAAACACTACTCAAATATATTGTTGGATTGCATAGTTATCTAAGGCATATGATACTTGTTTTAGGTCCTACTAATCTTGATGCGGTATGTGTTCAAGCAACCCATCCGGAAGCACGAGGGAAAATGACAAAGGAGTCCTCTTTCTCTTCTTTTAATCAAAAGAACAAGCAATCAAGGAAAAGGTTCAAAAGAACAAGGAAAAGGAAAGGGTAAGCATAAAACAAACTCTCTTGTTAAGAAGGAAGATGAAAAATCATTTTGTAATCATTGTAAAAAAACTAATATGAGTCTAAATGTTGGAAATTACATCCTGAAAAGAAGCCTAAATGGATGGTTAAGAAAGGAAAAGAAAAGAAAACAAACACCGTAGTGCATGATCTTGGTTCTGATTCAGGTGATGAAACCAAAATCACAGCTATGGGTTTACAAGGTAAATCAACTCTTTCAATTTCCAACAATAGCACTACAGATGTTGCATCTTCTTCTAGTAAACAAACTATACCTGACGATAAGAAAAGAAATGAGCTTTTCCACATTAGAGTAATTTCAAAGCATACGAAAATTGATACTCTTTTTGATAGTGGATCTCAAGCTAATCTAATTTCTGAGGAGGTTGTTAAGAAACTAGGACTCAAAACTAAACCACATCCTAAGCCTTATCCTTTGGGCTGGGTTTGTGATGATGCAAAACTGTAGGTAACTAAAACTTGTACTTTCAGGTTTGCCATTACGAGACAAAGTTTATTGATGAGGTTGAATTGGATGTAGTTCCTTTGGATATTTGTGGGGTGGTTTTGGGAAGTCCTTATTTGTATGATCGTAAAGCAATCTTCTATAGGGAAGAAAATAAATATTTGCTTGTAAAGGATGGAATTGAGTTTATTATTAGAGCTCACCGTGAAAAGAATAATCTATCCTTGGTAACTGTAGGTCAAATGAAAAGGCTTGTAAACTCAAGCAAAAGTTTTGTGCTCATGGTGGTCAAAGCCAAGGAAAAAGAAAATGAGATGGCTTTTGAGACTTGCGATCTAAAACATAAGGATGAATTGGTAAAAATTGTTTCTCATTTTGATGATGTTTTTCAGGATCCACAAGGTCTACCTCCCAAAAGAGGGGTTCAACATGAGATACGATTGCTTGAGGATGCACCTCTTCCCAATATCGGAATGTACAGGGTTGTCGTTAGTAGAGAACGAGGAAATCAAGAGACAGTAATGGAACTTTTGTCTCAAGGTATATTTCATCCAAGTACATCCCCATGTGGATCACCAATTATATTGGTTCCTAAGAAGGATGGCACTTGGTGAATGTGTGTTGATTTCCGTGCTTTAAACAAGATTACTATAAAGAATCGTTACCCTCTTCCTAGAATAGATGATTTACTGGATCAATTAAGGAATGTAATTTATTTCACTAAGTTAGACTTAAGAAGTGGTTATCACCAAGTAAGAATTGCAGAAGGTGATGTTTGGAAAACTGCTTTTAAAATGAAATAGGGATTGTTTGAATGGTTAGTGATGCCTTTTGGTTTGTGCAATGCACCGGCAACATTCATGAGAGTTATGAATGAAATTTTTAGACCATTCATTGATAATTTCGTTATTGTCTACTTAGATGATATTCTTATTTTCAGTAAATCATGGGATGAACATATTAAACACATCCAAAAATCTTAGATGCACTAAGGAAAGAGAAATTGTATTTGAAGATGTCAAAATGTGAATTTGGAAAAACATATTTAATTTACTTGGGTTATATTGTAGGAAATGGAGAATTGAGAATTGATCCTGCAAAAATAGAGGTTATTGTGAAATGGCCTAGACCCACAAATGTGACGGAAGTTAGAAGTTTTCTAGGTGCGGTTCAAGATCTTTTGGAGGAAATTTATTGCTAACTTCTCACATATTGCATCTCCTTTGCATGCTTTGACAAGTATTAAACGAGGTCTTTCGGTGGGGAGGAAAACAACAAAAAGTATTTGATACACTTTGAAAGAGAAGATAAGTACCACTCCGATCTTGCACTTCCGGATTTACAACATTCATTTGAGATTGAGACAGATGCTTTGAGTGACTACGCAATGGGGGCGATCTTGATGCGAACAAACGACCGAGTGTGTTACCATTCAAACCTTTACAAGTACGGTAAGAAACTATCAAACTTATGATAAAGAGTTATATGCTTTGGTTCAAAGTGTTAAAAAGTGGAAGCATTATTTAATGGGAAAAGAAACAATTATCCATACTGACCATCAACCGCTTCAATACTTACAAACACAAACCAAATTGCAGCAGTCTAGACATTTCAGGTGGATGGGATTTTTGCAACAATTTCATCTTGTAATCAGGTATAAAAAAGGTATTCAAAACAAGGTTGCCGACATGTTATCCAGACCACCAGTGGTAGTAGCATCTATCCTTTTGCAGCATAGTTCTTTGGCTCATGTTAGTTACAAGGAACAATATGTAAATGATGTTGATTTTAGAGAAGTGTATGAGGATCTAGTAAGTGGGAAACAAGTAGGAGAAAAAGATTATCATTTGCATGAAGGATTGTTATATCATTCTAGAAAACTTTGTATTCCGAAAATGAGCGTGTGCATATATGATTAGGGAAGCACATACTTCTCTTATTTCGGGGCATTTTGGTGTTAGCAAGAAGAGTTGCACATTTACAAAAATATTGCTATTGGCCTAGAATGCATGAACATGTAAACCGGTATATTAAGGGATGTGTTCTTTGTGCCACAAGCAAGCCAAGTAACAGGAAATTAGGACTTTACACTCCTCTTCCTGTTCCAACACGGCCTTGGGAAAGTGTTTCCATGGACTTTGTAGGAGGCTTGCCCATGACATGGAAAAAACATGATTACTTATATGTGGTAGTGGATAGATTTAGCAAAATGTGTGTGTTGGTTCCATGTACTAAACAAATAATTGGTGAGGGAACTGCACATTTATTCTTTCAGTTTGTTTGGGTTCATTTTGGTTTACCTACTTCAATCATATCTGATCGGGATTCTAGATTTCTTGGGGAATTTTGGTCAACATTGTGGGGGTTAATGGACACAAAACTGAAAAAGAGCACTGCTTTTCATCCACAGACTGATGGTCAAACAGAGGTTGTAAACCGCACAGTGGTACAATTACTTAGGGGCTATAGTAACAAACATCCTAAATTGTGGGATGAACATATTTATTATGTGCAACATGCTTATAATCGTGCCTTACATTCTTCTACTTTGAAGTCTCCATTTGAGACTTGTTATGGATATCTACCTAATTCTCCATTAGATATATATTATGGACATGAAACTGTTGTTAATGGTGCAAGTGATTCTGACAAGGCTAAAATATTTGTGTAGAGAATACAACAGGTTCATCAGTATGTCCGTGAACAATTGGAGAAAAGCCAGGCTAAGTACAAAGCTAGGCATGATAAACATAGAACTGATCACAAGTTCAAAGTTGGTGATTCAGTTTGGCTTCACATCAGCAAGGAAAGACTGACAGGTGAAGGTAAAAAATTGAAACCTATACGGTATGGTCCGTTCCAAATATTGGAAAAAATTGGTAACAACACTTTCCTGGTTAGATTTACCTCCATATATGCAAATCTACTCAGTTGTAAATGTTGAGAATTTAAGATTGTATGAACCGCCTATGATTGTTGATCATGATAATTCTAACATTATGCCTTCCATTGATGATTTTGCTCCCAGTATCTTGATGAGTTGCGGGGAAGACATCATTTTGGACAGAAAAGTAAGAACTTGCGAAGGGGTGATATTGAGTATCTTCGTGTTGGGTTCAAAGGCATGCATCCGAACAAAGCTAAATGGATGGAAACCGGAAAGGTGAGGGAGAAATACCTCACCTATTCACCAATTAGGTTGACTTTTGGGGTCTAAAAGTTTCTCAGTGGGGAGGAATGATCCAGAGGATCCTCATAGAGAAACACTGATCTAAGATCTTCTCAGAATAAGTTGCAGTCATTTTTAAAGCGTGGAGAAAAATTATACGATTCCGACGACATCTTGTTTGCAGGAAACGAAGCTCGTTTGCAAAAGTTATAGCCCGCTGAAATTTTTGGGCAACTGGAAAAATTTGGAGTTTTGTGCAGGTTGGACGTTGCACGCTCGCCAAGTGTTTCGATTATATTGCGACACGTGGGTGAATTGTGTGACATACTAAAAAAATGAGTTTTGGAACACCGGTCTTGGACACTCGTTCTCGAGACAAATGGACCCCGCTATTTACTGGCTGGGGGCCCTCAGCCAGGTTCGACACACTCGATTATGGAGGGGTGCCTTGGCCTCCTTCTCATTTAATCATTAAACCAACTTGTGTATATAAACTCCTATAATTGCCTTTGCGCCATGCATGTGGGACATTTAGGCAGGCATTATTTAAATTATGCAAATTTCCCATGCCTATTTGTTATTGACTGCCATTTCCATGCATTATCTATTTCCAACTGTTCACGCATTGCATATTGATTAAACCAATATCCACGCGCTGTCCATATCCTCAGCCAAACTGTCCACGCATTGCATATTGATTAAACCATTATCTATTATTAGCACCTAAAATACAAACCATGCGCTGTCCCCAAGTAATGCGCCCTCCACATAAGCATATAGGTGGCTCTTAAGCCAATTCAAACCGCCCCACCATGCCTTAATAAATGCTTACCTATTCTAACGCCCCCACAATGTGGGATAAAACTCTTAAAATGTGCCTAAGGAGAAGGAGGAGAAGTGGAGGGGATTGGAACAACTGACCTCCCATCCAAAAGTATAGGTGCCTAACCAATGCGCCAACTGTTTGGAAACAATATAAAAGGAGGTATATCATATTTGTATAGTATTGAGGACTGTGTAAAATTATTGTAATGCTCATAACTTGAGCTAGGAGTGGAATTTGGAGGAGATGTAAAAAGCAACCCCTGTTATTTTCGACAGAGGAAGACTGTGAGAAGGTCAGAATTTTGTAGAATTCTTTGTAAAGAATTATTTTCAAGATTTTAATAGATCGGTCCCATTCAACCAGACCCAGAGATGTAGGCCTCAAGTGCCGAACTTCGTTATCAATTCTTGCGTAAAATTGCTGGTGAATCCTTTTCATTTCACAAGACTTGCAGTTTTATTCTTTTATTAAAAATACAAAAAGGATATAATGCTCAAATTTTACATCCAAAATCAATACAAAGCAAGAAAAATGTGTGTGCACAATTGCTAGTTAAATTTGGTTTTCGATCGGTGTCAAACAAAAAAAAAAGCATGAACCCTACCCCCTTACCATGTCATGCGATGAATGAAAACATGGTTCAATGAATTCCTAGTAGTTTTACAAGGAAACCAACTCAAGATTGGGAAGAATTGCCTACTATAAAGGAGTAGTTAAAATAGTGAATCACTTCATTATGGAATGTCCAGCTAACAATGACATTCAGGTCAAGTATAGGGAAACCCTGAACATTGATTCCCACATTAGAACTCTTTGAAGAGCCAAACATAAAGCATCTAAGAGAGTTTCTGATCTAAATCATTACAAAGAGAGCCAACCTTCATAAGGAAGATGTAAGATCTATGGTGTTATATCTTTTGGGTATGGTGGAAGTATTAGGGAAACCCTGAATGCTGATTCCCATATTAGAACCCTTTGAAGAGCCAAGGATAAAGGATCTAAGAGAGTTTCTGATCTAAATCATTACAAAGAGAACCAATAAAAAAGCCAAACTAATTTCTCAAGAAGTTGGGATGATGCTACAAAAGGAAAGAAAGAAATATGTCATAATAATGTCCATGCAGATGACCAATGTACGTCAAGGTGTTTCCAAATTAAATCTATTCAGTAAATGAAGCAGGTCCAGTCTATTTTTTCACTGAGCAGAAATAATTGTCCATTATAATGGAACTGTCATGTGACATAAATCCAGTGGGAGCTTGTTGCATTTCATGACTTACTAATTGCATCCTGTATCAGAAAATATGGATTGTAATATATTCCTTAAGTAGAAGTTTCTATGATGTGCCGCTTGCAATAGATCAAATTGTTAGGCTCTCAAACAATGGCTCACAGCTCTCCACAGATAAGAATTCTACTGTTAATAAAAATAAAAAATTAATATCGTTGAGGATAAACCATTATCCAAGTAGCGTTGTTGCAGACATCAAAGCTACCAAATGGAAATACATTTTGATGTTTGAAATGAGCAATCATGTCATATTACATAAAAATACTGCCAAACGGTGAAGAAACGTGTAATTTCAATCACATTTATGAAAGCGGATGCAATACAATGAGTCATACGCAGGACCAGTCATCTAAAAATGAATGAATAATAATACATTCACCAGACCTTCTGACTATTATCATGATGCTTATTCCCTCGCTGGCGGTGCTGATTTTTTTGTTGGTCGCGTGTTTGGATACATTCAAAGGCTGCACAATTTGAAGGAAATCCAACACTAGAAGCTGATGTGCAGATACAAAATCTGAGTGATAGCAAGGGCTTGAATTTCTTCAAAATGTCCGACATAAAACAATCCATGCAAAATTTCTCCGACTCAAATCTCATCGCGAGGGAGGGTTTGGGATGGTGTACAAAGGGACACTTTCTGAAAGAAGTGAAATAACCTGTTAAGCGGCTCAGAGATTTCAGCAAGCGAGCCGACGAGGAATTCAACACGAGGTGCAAGTTATCAACAGCACCAAACACCATTGCATTGAAAAAATGTCCAAATGGACGTCAAATTTAACCTAATCACGAAACGTCTGGAAGGGCCTTTCCCATAGGGGAACACCTTCGGCGTAATTAATTAAAATGATCCAAATAATATATATATATATATATATATATATATATATATATTTTGATTGATAAACACTTTTGACAGGAGCTATGAACCGGAGAGGAAAGGGCCCCCACGCAACAGAGAAGGAAGAACAAGAAAGGGGAAGAAGAGGAAGAAAAGGAGAGAAGGTTCAAGCTGAAAGAGGAAGAAAAGGGAGTGGAAAAGAGTGAAGAGCAGCGAAACACCAAGAACCCGAAAGTGGAACAGATCAAAGAGAAACGGAAAGAGCACCAAAACTCCCAAACAGATCCAACACGGAACAAGTACCAGTCCGCCCAACAACCAAAGAGAATGGAAACAAACCCACCATCGCACGATCATGAAAGCAAAGATCCCAACAACAACAACCAACACGGTGACTTCCCAGAACCGACCATAGCCAACACCATCAACGAACACGGTAAGAAGCAGTCCCGAGCTCACGAGCCACACGCACACGAAGCCACCGCCGGACACGACAACCAACTATCAAAAGGCTACGTGTGCCAACACATTAGCAGAGGGAAAAGACTAACCTCTGCTAACCAAATAAGGTAGTGATTTCTTTCTGACACGAAATTCTGGGGAACCAGGACAAGTGGCCTCTAGATAGGTAAACCAAGGAGGGCAGACCCCATCCACCCAGGAAGAAACCAGATCCCGTCCAGTGCACTGCCCCACTGTCAAAAGAGACCCCAGCTACCAGAACGAGCAAGAAGAGACCCTACCAAAGATCAGGCTAAAGGGCCACCGCAGCGGCCGTGCCATCAGGGAAGAAGAGCCTTTGGACAACAACGAAGCACACTCCACAGAGTCGAACGAAACCAAGGGCCCCCCATCAAAGGTAAAAAATTCAGGGGCCAAAGCCGGAATAGGGACCAAAGCCGAAGTGAATCTGGTGCCCAGACAGTATCCCCCACCACCGAAAGAACCCTCAAAATGTCGAAGCTCCAAGAGGCAGTGGCTCGTCCTCCATTGCCGGAGGTGGACAGTGGAAATGAGAGTGAAGCTTGACAAAGGTAGACACTAGACTAACAACCTGGAAAGGGAGCGAGAGAAACAGAGCCATGAAAACCCTTGATGGCAGACAAAAAGGCCTTCACATCCTGGCACATGATGAACCCAGCAAGACGGAAGGCTTCCTCCAAAAGCCCCTTAGCCAAGCTCACCTCGAGCGACACAGAGCACGTGACCAATGCTTCCAAGCAACATTCGGCAAGGCTCAAACAAAGAGCGTCAAGTTGAGCCACCACACAAACATTCTGAACCAATTCCCAACGTGATTCACCAGAAATGCCGCAAGCAAGCGAGGCTTGCTTGATCCAGAACCCTAGCTCCGCCCTCTCCTCGAGCCTCATCCTCCCTCATTAACTTCCATCCAAATAATATATTTTATGTCTGTAGTTTACAATTTTTAAGAATAGAAATACAACTTTAAGATCCCTTGAAAATTAACTCGTGTAAATACTTCTAAAAATAATAGTTTTTTTACGCTTGTACTTGCTATATATATTGTGTAGTGTTGTATTAAATAATAAAAAAACATACCTTTAATTAACAATAAACAACAGTTATAATACTAAGGTTTTAGATTTTTTTGTTTTTCCTGTATTTTAAATTATTAAAAGTTGAAATATTGGCTGTTTAATACAGTGATTAGGAAAAAACCATGATATTTGGTAACTATGGTTAAAAGCAATGAGCATTGTCGTTATAGGAAAAAAAACACATATTATAGACAAAGCAACACAATCTGAAAATGAAATCGATGCAGCAGGAGCAAAGAACAATCCAAAACATCAATAAACTAAAAGAAGTTGGCATCTTCTTAAAAGAAAATACACATAATTGAAACTCAATTAAAAGGAAGGGTTACAGAAGAAAAAAGAAAAGGTTTAGCAGAAAACGTACCACATCTAAGCTTCTTGAATTTCATGGTGGAATTCAAAGGCGGTGTGAAAGCCCCACTACTGTTAGTGTTACACTCATTCTTAGGTGTGTTCCTTGGCCTTCCACGCTTCTTTTTCTCACCATTTTTGGTGTTGGTGTTGCACTCCCACTGGTCAAAACAAATTCTTTCATTGCATTCAAAGCCATGTTGTCGTTGTCCTGCAGAATTTGCATATGCATATTCTTGTTGTTGCCGTTGTCCTGCTGAAGTTGAATTTGCAGAATATTCATCGTTAGTATATTTGAAATTGAAACCTATTTTGTACATATATTTTGCAAATATTGAAAGAACACCATTTGAACCTTTAGAACAACATGAAGCACAACATCTGCTTCCAGAAGTCTATGAAGACGAGAAATTCCGGCATGCATTCTATCAATCTTCATCTCTTTCAGTGACTCCTGATTATGAATTCGCAAACAAAGCCATGCTGCTTAATATTTTTCAACGTCTCAGATTGTGTTCATATTTAATCTTGGCTTTGGGGAAAATTCAGGGTCAATTGAATGGGGGAGTTAATGGTGGAAGGGTGTTTTAAATATATTAATCCATTTCCTCTATGATTTCTTCACTCTGCTTCAGCTATTTCAAAACACCCGAAAACTACACCGAGCGCTTGATCAAGCTACGAGATATCTATGGTTAGGCTCCAATCGCAAATATAACATATATAGCATGCAACTGCAAAACGAAGACAAACAAAAAAATGTCTGGACGCCCGTCGAAACAGTCAACACGGGCGTCAAGTTTAATTTCCTTGGAAAAACGTCCAAACATACGTCAAATTTAGCACAGTTGTAGAAACATCCGAAGAGCCTTTCCCATAGGGGAATGACTTCCCGGTGTAATTATCCACATTGTTTAGTGACTATAAGATCCATATCACTAGCAATCGCACGTGAGCAGTGCGATGTAAACGCCGAAAGGGATGCAGTTGAGGAGTAATATGTGGAAAGGGGAAGGTGAGCAAGAAGCAAAGTTACGTTGCTTAAGGTATTCGATTTGTCGATTATATGGAGGAAGTGAAAGTAGAAAGAAATTAAAGAGTTGTATGTAGGGTGGCAAAATTGTGTGTGGTAATGTGGAATAGGAGTAACCATTTCCGGTAGTTATTTGTATAGTAGATACATATTGCATCTAACACTATACTAGAGAACACGCTTCATGATAAAAAGCTAAATAGATTATTTTCAAACATCAATGATGAAGCGATACATTGTGAAGGACAAATCCATAGTGTAGATACAATTGAGTTTTTGTCAAACTGAAAACATTGGCTGGTGAAAAGAGCAAAAAGATATGCATGATAGTAAATGGTAAAGATGACAGATAGAAACTATTTAAAATTTTCACCATTTTTTATCATAATTGCAATTGAGTCATTACTCTTTATTGATTCTAAAAAAGGTGTATACAAAATAGAATTGAACTTTGATGTGTGGAAGCTAACATCATGAACAAACAAAATTATCCCATATATAACGATAGTCTAAAGCCATACCACCATTGAACTATGAGACCAGAAGTTGAAACGAGGTTGCACCAAACTGACATGACTGGTTACAAGAAAGCTCAATTATTTATATTGGCAATGAGTCTCTTCACTAACATGTGATGTATAACCAAACAATGAACAAATGGAGTAGTGTGGAATATACCCTAACAAGATGTAAAATGGAAAATTCACATATATTAAAATTCTCACGTCGGGCCTGGGGATGGGAATCTTCGCTATATTGGAGGAGAAACCAGAGTGGTGGCAGTGAGCAAAAATGCCAGCTTTCAAGGTTTTTTAAATTTTTGTTTTGTTTCTGTGAGCTAATTGTCGATGTGTTTTTGAGTTGTAGATAACATTGCTGATAAAATGAGCGTTCGATGTGTTTTTGAGTTATAGGAATTTATATAGTGGTACTAAGTGGTACTAGAACGGTTTGGGAACTTAATGCACACATGGGAAGATTTGGTAGACTCCATAAAGGGGTTAAAAGATGGAAACTAGGGTTTTATATATAGACCTTTTCTACGAAAACTATAGACTTACATGGAGGACGATATATTTATTACAAAATATCAATTCATAATAAAGAACAAAAGGACAAGAACAAATGTAGATATTTTATTAAAATTAAATGGACTTATAAAGCTTAAAAAACATTTGCTAGAAACCATCAAATCTACAAATAAATCCATATTTTTTGTAGAAATTCTTCTAATTGATAGCCTCATGACCAATCTCCAAGTTGAGGAATTTTGTGAACACATCTACTATAAATAGGCGATACGAACCCACATATGGTAATTAGCTATATAGGATGAAATAATTTCTTTATAGGACTACATTAGGGCATGAACGGATCTCCAAAAGTGCGCTCAAGAAAAAGAAAATGGATCTAATAGTGAGATCCAAAATGTGAGAAAGAAAATTCTCTACATAATTGACTCCAAAATAATTCTATTCATTACAACACTCTGAAGAAACTATTCTTAGAACCAAATTTTGATTTTTTGTTTAATACTCTTCTCTTTAGATGATAACATTTTTCCATACACTCACCCATGATTAAGAAGGTTGTCCATCCATAATCTAATAATAACTATTGTTATATTATAGATGTACACACGTGATACATATTGCTAACTCTAACACTATATAAATTCAATCCAATGCTTGGCAATGCATGTAGATGACATGTATATATTATCGCTTATGGTTGGATAGTTGTTTCTCTAGAAATGTATGGATAAGTTTGGGAGCTTAAACCATACGATAGAAGATGTGATAAAAGTTTAAAGAGGGATCAACATATAGAAACCAAGGTCTCATACATATACTCATACATTATATCACATGAAGAATGAGACATCTATGTTCTATTGCAAAATATCGCTCCGTAATAAAGAAACACTAGTGCAATGCTAAATTGTAGATTTATTTAGAATGTAAGGGATTGAATATGGGAGCCACTTGTAAAGCATATTGAGTTTTTAGGAAAGAATCCATTGAATCTACAAATAAATCCTCTTTGATGGCCTCTTGAATATGTCAAAGATTAGGATCTTCTCAACGACCTCTAGTTTAGGAATCGGTGGTGATAAGGGATCAAACAAGTGCCTTTAACAACAATCTAGGGCACAAATGAATTTTGAAGTCTATGTAGGAAAAATGTGTATAGGAAGAACCTAGAGAAGGATTTGAAATCGACAAAAAATGAGCCATTAAGAGAGGGTCATGAACACGATGTCCAAAAGCTAGGGATGGAAGCAAATGACCCATTGAGGGAGGGTTATGAACAATCCATTGAGATATATGAACAAAGGAGAGGAACCCATGGATAAGAAGCCACATCAAGCCTAGGAAATCAAAAAATATGTTGTCGCCACTAAGAAGAGGAATTGTAAGAGACCCAACAGTTAATGGATAAGCAACCACATTGAGCCTCTAAAATTCAATAATATGTCATCGTCAAGCCAAAGAAGAGGAATTGAGAAAGACCTACAAATTGATGGATAAGGAGCCACATCAAGCACTAGAAATTAAAACTATGTTATCGCCAACACATTGCAAACCCTACATTGACATGGATATATATTTTGATTTAAAATAACTCTTAATTTTATTTAAAGTAATTTTAATTTAAAATAATAAATTATATTAGAGTTTAGGGAGGACCGGTGGTAAAGTGGAACAGAACATTACGAGATGCCAATAAAATAGTTGAACTTGAATTTGATGTTTATTTGATCGTTATATGGCAAGTTTACTTTTACTTGGAAGAGGAGATTGAAAAAATGTGATATCTTTAGTATACATTGGGAGATTTCCACATGTTGATAAATAAGAAGCCACATTGTTTTTTCTCAATTCAAAGATATGTCATTGCACAATCCAAATCCTACATTGACATGGATATAGTTTTTTTAATTTAAAAGTCTCTTACTTTTATCAAAAGTAATTTTAATTTAAAATTATATGTTATTTTAGAGAAGGGATTGGTGGTGCTAAAGTGATAAAAGTATTTTTAATTTAAGTAATAAATTATTTTAGAGAAGGGATTCGTGGTACTAAAGTGTAAATTACATGAGATATCAATAAAAATAGTTTAACTTGAATTTGATGTCTATTTGATTGACATATGACAATTTTGCTTCTTACTTAGACAAAAAGATCAAATAAATGTGATATCTTTGGTATACAATTAAGTTTGGAGACCATTTTTCTCAGAAATATTATTTCAAATCCAACTTTGATTTAGTTAGATTGAGGCCATTTATAAGAAAACTAATAGAAATTTTGTGATGAATGTCATATATATATCTTGAATAAGTTAAATTATGGAACTAATCAACAATAGACACTTTAAAATCATGTGACAAAGTAGATTACAACAATATAAAATAAATAATATATCCAAAATAAAAACCTAAGGCTTAATCCCACACACACACACACTAATATATATCTTCATTAAAATTCAAGCATTTAATAGTCTGAATTATAATAAAACAATTTTATTTTTATTTTTATTATCTTATTAGTAAATTTAATTTAACTGTACAGTTTATTCTCCAATATTTAATGTTAAACTTGGAAGTATTTGTAAACTGGTTGACACTATTATCGAATAGACATGCAAATAAAAGAATCTAAGCAGTATTTGTATCTATCGAATAGGCATGCAAGTAAAGCATTAAGGTGGGAGAAGCAATTACAGGAAAGAAGGCGGCGTGTGGAACTAATTACAGAGGTATCCATTTGAATACGGCCATGGAGCTCCCTGAAGAAATAATAAGAGAAGTGCTTTTGCGAGTTCCATACGAATATGATCGCAAACTGAAACGCGTATGCAAAAGCTGGAGACGTTTGATTAATTGTGCGCGCTTCCATGAACAGAGACTGCAGTTGGGTTTGATCCCTCGCGGGAATCGCACCTGTTTCATCGCGAGCAGAGAAAAACTTCACCCGAGTGCAGCTCAAGCCATAACTCTCTACGACCCCGACAACGAAAGATTGGAACAAATTTCTCCCATCCCTCCCGGATTAATTTATGATAGGATTTCTCGTTGTGTTTCCGTTGACGGAAAATTGGTTTTGATGGGTTTATTGATCAAGCCAGAAATGTCCAGCAAGCACACCAGAGCTGTTTTGTTGTACGATTTTTCTTCTTCGAAATGGCGGCGCGGTGCCGACATGCCGATAAATGTGGTCTCCTTCGCTTGCGCCGCATCATCATCTACAGAGAAACTGGTTTATATCGCGGGAGGATTCATGGAGGGCTGCTATGACCGTGGTGTTTTCGATGCAGCCGTTTATAAGGTTGTGGAAGACGAGTGGGAGATTCTTCCTTGCATGGAAAGGGTAAGTGGTTATTGCCGAGGATTATGAGTTGTGAGTCGTAAAATTAATAAGTTTTGTGTTGCCAAGAATTCCGACTGCAACCTACTATGCCCATATGATCTAAAAACTACAGGACCCGTGACAATATATGATCCACTAACACGGCGAGTGGAAGTGTTTAATCCAGGAAGACGGCGAGTGGAAGTGTACGATCCAGAAAGAGGGGTATGGACAATTTCCGACGATTTCACCTTGATGACAGGATGTCGAAAAATACCTAAATTTGGCTACAACCTTCCCTTCCCATGTGTTCCTAGTTCATATAGCACAGCTTTGACATTTTGATAGTTTTTTTATAGAAATTTTTATTCTTACTCTTATGAATTACAAGACATTATTATAACAATTATTTTGTACAATCAAATTTTTTTTGGAAAAAGATAACCCTTTTCATGCACAATCAAGTATTCACTTTTTCATTATATTATATTTTATTTGTCATGTGATTGGTTGTTTTTATTTAATCCCTCCAATTTTCAACATATTTAAGAAAGTAATGATGATGGATTATTTATTTATTAGTTTTAAATGTCTTCAAGAGATGATACCATAAATTTATTAATTTTTATGATGCTTATTTCCTATCAAATATTATTATGTTATCAACATCTTCATATCATTTTATGAGTATACACCTCTTGGGGAAAAAAACAATTTTCTCACTTTTAAATAGGACTCACTTTACATGTTCAAGCCACAAGTATTTTACTAAAATAAATATTTTTAAATCGGTAAAAAAGTAAGGGCTATCACACATCTATTATAATACAATACTCAAAAGTCCTGAAGAAATCATGAACTTATAAGTATTATTACTAATAAACAAGAGAGATATAAAAGCATAAAACAAGATTTAAGAGCTAGATACCAAAACAAAAGGCTCCCGAATGCACTCCTTATCTTCAATGATAAATGCTACTAAAATTGTAGCAAAATTGCAATCCTCAAATTCTGAATACGTGATTCCCATTTTGTTATAGATTGAATTGATATTTTGTCCTTTTAATGTTTTCTCCATAGAAAGGGATTAAAGAATCTCCCAAAATTAGTCGAACTTGATTCCCAAACTCAATTCGAGTTATTCATGATGGTTGGTTTAATGATGCCCATAGACCAATGCAAGTCATGATGACAATGCATTTAAACAATCGTTTGTATGATTTTCTAAATCTTTAGTAATTAAAGCTTTTAACAATGTTTATAAAGTGATTAGGGTCGAGTGACCAAGGATAGTTCTCTAGTGTTGGGTTTAAGGGCCACCCCAAGGTTCTTAAAATGATCGGATAATTTATTGCCTTCTTTTTATAAAGGTTACCTTCGCACTTAAAACGATAAGGGAATTACATTAGTTAAATATTGAGAGAGACTCTGAATTTAGCTTCGACATAGTTGATTTCATGCCACTTTTATTATCATAATTATTTAAATCTATTGGAAAAGGAAGTAATAATATTTTAAGGTATTCAACAATATAAGGAAACAAATTCACTCTAAAAAGGCCGAGAAATTTCTCCTTGGAATATACTTTACAAGAATCCCGACATGCATGGTAGGAAGTATGCAAAACACGAATGGATTTTAAGGGAATAAAAGAGGTGAATCCAAGGATATGTTCAACCTAATTTAATCCTCCAAAACTCAAATTCCTCCTCTACGATCTATGTTCATCTTCTTTATTCTAGTAGGTCACATATGGACTACGTGTCACTTAAACGAACCACTCAAATGAGGTAGGGGCGTGACTACATAAAGGAAACATGGTAAAAGCTCTTGATATTGATAAAATTGGTTCATACCCTATTTATCATAATTATTCCTTCCAACCATAAAGAAAAAAATAGATTCAATATTATTGTGGCTATAATGATACCAATTTTCATTGAAATATGAAATCCAACTTTTCTTGGAGTGATTTCATTTAGGTAATTGAGTTATTTTTATGAATTTGGCATTCGGGTGTGGAAACTAAAATGATATGACCATATTTTTTAGGAAGTATTTTCTATCAAAATTTTAATAACAATAATGTTTGGTATAATCCTTAGGTTGTGTGAGAACATAAAATGCTTAAGAATTCATTTTTAGGCATTCAATTATACTCATAATAAAGTCTATTATACATGTGATTTAATAAATCTAATTGCATAGTCACTAATGAAATAAATGATATACAAATAATAAAGTACAATAATGACACAAGAAAACTAAGATGTAAAGAATGAAACCCTAAGTAAGGAAGAGAGATATGAGTACGTAGTTGATTTCCAAATAATAGGAAGTGATCTAGATAGGTGACACTGATGGAAAAAATGCAAACATGGTCATCACTATTGTCACTTTATAAAATCTAGAACTTGAGAATAATGTTGGATAGGGGTGCCTAGTGTTGGATAGGGCACCTAGGCGCATTGGCGACTATTGTTGGCGCTAGTGATTGCACGAAGTTTGATTTTTTTTCTATTGTGTCACAAGATATTCTCTATTTTCCCCTATTGATTACATAATTTTCACACTATGATCATTGAAGGCACTTGTAACCTCGAAAAGAGAAGTTCAAGTTCACAAGCCCACAAACCGCATCAAACCTAAAAAGAAAAATATAGAATGGGGATTGAGATTGACCTTGAAGGTCATCTTGAGAGTGAACTTATGACTAAGTGCTACACTACATCTCATACTCAATGTATTTCTTGTGTGTGTGTGTGTGTCTTGTGCAAAAAATGATGCATTAGAATGCCCTTGTGCAAGTTGCACCGATAGTGAACTGTATCTAGAATGTAACAATGTAATTGAATGTGTGGATAAAATAGAATGAAATTACCCTTCCTATGCTATGTATATAGATTTGATACAACAATTATCCCTTGAATGAATGCTAGATAAATTCCTTAGAGTGCTTTAGGTTAATTTTGAATGTAAGCTTAGGTGATGATAGTAATGTTTAGTGTCTTGGTCCTTGATTTTTAACACATAACTATGTATTTATATGATTCCCTTGTTTGAATTTCATAATTGACAACTGGAAGGCCAACCCATAAGTGAAAAATATGCTCAAAAGATAAAAGAGATCCAAAAGGAGAAAGTAAGGATAGAAAAGGTTAAGGGAACACAGAGGGGACAAGAGCACCTAGCGCTGCTATCCTAGATGGGTGTTGGTGTCTGAAGTCATGAAAGATAAATAAGTAAAGTTTTGACTGGGTTGTAGGGTGTGTAAGACCAAATATAAAACAAGAGACAAATAAAAGAGGCCAAATATAGTCATCAATTACTATTTTTATTTCTTATGAATCATGTAAATACTAATATGCTTTTAAGACCTAGAAATGTACCCAAGTTTGTGATTTTGTGTCTACATTTTCCCCCACTTTATGTTGTTTAGTGAATACTCGATAACATAAAGTAGATAAGAGATGCATACCTTATGATCTTGTAGAGAATGTGGTGAATAGCATGTTAGTGGCCAAGTGAAGTGTGGAAGGATGAAAATTGAAGCATGGGGACTAGGAAATGAAAGTGACCTTAACGGTGAAGCCTATACGTTGCTTGTACCTATTGTTTTGCTTGTATTTGTTGTTGTAGGTTGCTTCTTGTTGCATATTAAGGACGGACCTGAAAAAGAAGAGTGAAAGAGTAGTAAAAGTCATGTATATGAAAAATTAGAAAAAAGTATGCAAAATTTTGTAAAAGTTTTTAAAAAGTAGTAGTAAAGGAAAGTGTGCACCTGATGTAAAAGAGTGTAAAAATTAGAAAAGTGTCCTAAAATGCTGTGACAAGTGAATTTTTTGGTGACCTCATGCTGATGGAAAGTTTTTAGGTGATATCATGCCAAGTGCGAGTTTTTAGGTGATCTCACACAAAGTGCACGTGTTTTGGGCCATCTCGTGCCAAAGAGCAAGTGTTGGAAAAAGAGGTCTAGTGTTACTCTCCACCCATGAATCTAACCTATAATCACCACTATAGATGGTGCATCCTAATTTAGTTCCTATTGTTCCTTTTGTCCTAATTATTCTGAATTAGCTTCGATTTGTACTAATTGAGGAGAGAAAATGTATTCTATAAATGAAGGACTTCACTTGTAGTTGTAGAACTGATTTGAAGGATTATGTGAACTATGATGATATGAGAAGATTTATATGTGCCCCTAGGACATTAGTACCCAGGGGAGGACATAGGAACCCATGTGTCTTATCGATTCTGCAGGTGCTAGTGTTTGTGTTGTGTTTGAGGTCCAAGTCAATTTTTGGACTGTTTTATGAATGTTTACTATTATGTTTTTATATAGTATTGTGTTGTGTTTTAGCTCTTAGTTGTATTAGGGGTGATTTTTTCACCCAATGTATTCCCCCTTGTTTGGGGTGCATGCCACGTCGGTAGGAGAATACGGCCCAAAAGAGAGGACCCGATGCTTTGAATCAAGGGGATGCCTATAGGGGTATCCTGAATGTGTATGATAGAAACCAAGGAACATGCAAACAAAGTTTCTAGGAATATGTGTTAGTATAAAATTAGCAAGCATCCAACAAAAGACAATTAAATAAGCGAGTGTCTAAACAAAGTGGACCATGAAAAGAGGGTTTCAAACATGGGGCATTTTCTCACAATGTCTCAAGACAATCGAAGGCTGAAGAAGGTATAAGATAACAAAAAATGATCAAGTAATACATAGGGAATAGCCCAAAGATAATAACATGACATGAAAAATAATTTTGAAGAGTGTATCCAATAAACATTATAGTCTTGTAAAAAAATATTGCACAATAAGAACCCGCTACCATGTTAGAAAGATAAAAATATGTCAATACATGTATGTATCTATGGAAATTAGTGTGCTACTAAGAATAACTAGTAAATGATGAAACAATAACACATGTGATGTGTGAGATTAATAAAGGTAGATGCCCCTAGAAGCCTCAGTGGGACTAGAAAAGGATAGAGTGTTAAGCATCATTGTAGCGTGTGAAAATATGTAAGAGATTCACATTCACTCCAAAACATCAAGTGAATGCACATGTGTTTATATAGAAAGATAATTATACAACGAGTATCTAACTAGCATAGTAAGAAAAGTGCATCATGTAAGTAGTATAAACAAGTAAGAGTAAGTGTAACCAAGATATGCAAATGCAATGTATGAGTGTGATGGAATGGTATGCAATATGTGAATGTGATAGGAGCAGTGTGCCCCCAACGGATGTGTATGAGATGAGGTTCATTTATAAGAACCTTAAACCGTCAAGAATGAACCATAGAACAAGAGTGTGTCATTGGGTAATGTGTGTGTTGTGCGAATAGATGCTAGAAAGATGTATCATGAAGCAAAAGTGTGAATTGTGTAGATGATGTGAGGTTCATTTTAGAATTATACCCTCAATAGTCAAGTATGAACCATGGAACTAGAGTTCCTCATAGGGTAATGATGGTACAATTTGTGTATCAAATTGTTTGAAAATGCATATAAAAATGAGTCACACAGCATGAAGTGTTAAGTGTAATAGTATATTATAAATAAAACTTGCAAGAATGGAAGGGGAGGAAAGTGTGATTCCCTCGAGTGTATGATGTAGACAAAGATCTTGAGCAAATCATCGGAAAATTATCAATGTTAGGGTCGTAACCGATAGGATCTTATAGATCTGGATTATAGAATTGGTAGGTAATAGTGTTGGGGGTTGAACATATAAATAGTATGTGCGACATTAATTGTACATACCCATAGCATATTATTCATCAAAAGAAAAGGAGGTTGAGAAAAATCATGTGCATACCATCAAGTTATATTTTGAGTATAATTTAAGGATGAGTCTTTGCATATAGAAACACGGTCAAAAGGAATCAAAAATTATATTTTAGTATGATTGGGATCCATCCTACCACTAATGTAATCAAGCCAAGATTGTCCAAGTGTGAGTGGAGATAAACAAGAAATGAGTGAAGAGAAAAGTGATAAATGAAAGAAACAGAGGCCATAGGTAGTAGCAAAAATAAAAATCCATGATATGGGTGAGGCGAGTGAGGCGGGGAGGAGATCGAAAAGGGTGAATCCTAAGCATGTTAATTCATCATGTATGCAAATAGTCTTAGAGAAAACAAGTTCGAGTGGAATATGAGGCCAATAAAAATTAGGAATGAATGTTATAGAGTGCATGTGAAGGGATCATGGTGTTGCGGAGAGTGATTTTGGGGTGATGCGATCGATGATAAGATTTCTAATGTATGTACATACCTTGAAAAGATATCATGGTATTAATGGAAGGAGGAGGTCACTTGAATTGATATTCACCAGGGCCAATAGTAATAAAAGTATCCTGAAGTAGGATTCATATAATTCAATAGGAGTAAAGTTAAGATTACACATTATGTCATCGTTAAGATCTATGACATCACCCTCATCATGGATTCATCGCTGATAAACTTATCTTGTTGGATAACAATATCAAGGATATTAGTAGGGATGGAGCCAGATGTAGAAGTGAGAGGAGTCATGACAGTGAAGCGGTAGCCATAAGGAGTAGACATAGTGGGTGATAGGATATTAGTAGTATGAGTAGGAATGGATGAAATGCATATAGAGTTAAGATGAGCAGGAGCACTAGACTAGCTGAAATCATATGTACTAATATTGCAATATGGAATAAGATGTGATTGAGGAATGGGAATGGAAGTGATGGGGTTTATACGACAAAAATGAAGGGCTCAGTGGTAAAAAACAATGCTATGTTCATAGTCATCACGTAGGAATTTATCACACCTATACATTATGGAGAGGAAGAACATGCATTACATGAATCCATAGTCTACCAAGTAAGAAATTGAACTGGAATGAGGCATCGATAACAAATAATAAAATAGAAATAATTTTAGGCCCAAATTGTGGAGGTAAGGTGATAATGCCAATGTATATATGAGTAGTGGAAACATATCCGCGAATGAATTAAGATGATTTATTAATTAAATCATCAGTAATTCCTATTTTCCTAAGGAGGAGAGAACATATAGATTTATAGTAGATCCATTATCAATGAGTACACACTTAATACAGATAGCACAATAGTAACAAAAAAATGAAAAGGTGAAAAGGGATTGTTAGTAGCAAAGGGAGGATATCCTCATCACTAAAATATATAACATGTGGTGGATTTTGTAGGGATTTAATGAGGTGAGTAAAGGAAACATGTGAATTATTTAATTCAATGTGGATGGAATTAAGGGCGACCTCTAATGTATGATGACAATTGAGTGCATTACGCAGAGATCATAAAGAGATATTTTTACTTGGTGTATTATTAAGCTACTCAATGATGTCATAATCCTTAGAGGTGGTGGTAGGAACTGTAGAAATGATAGGTGGTGAGATAGATATGGGTGGATCTGTAAGTGGATGAGTGTGGCGGGTGGTGACTATATTGATAGTTGGATCAGGCATTGGAGTAATGAAGTGAGGAGGATGTTGAGTACAAACTTTCATAAAATTAGTAGCAATAGTAGCCATGCCATAAACCTTGGTTGGAGTAAAAGAACGATATGAAGGTTGATCCATGAATCTAGAAGAGGGAGATATATTTCAATGCATTATTAAAATGTAGGGTTTGAGCCTAGTTTGGTTCACCAAATGATTTAATTTAATTTGAATTAAATCTAATTTCAGAGTCACTATTGAAATAAATGATGTAGAAATAATAAATTATAGTAACACAAACAAACTAAGATGTGAAGTATGAAACCATAAGAAAGGAAGAGAGGTATGAGTACTTAGTTTATTTCTGAATGAACAAGAGGTGATCTGGGTAGGTGCGATGGACAAACTAAAAAAAAATTCCTCACTAGTCACTATAAAATATAGAACTTGAGAATAACTATGGACATGGGCACATGTAAGTTGGTGATTGTTCCTAGAACTGGTGTCACTGTCAAAAGCTCACAATATAACTTTTGTTGTGTCATAAGGTATTCATTGTTGTCCCATGTTGATCACCTAATTTTTGCAATATGATCACCAAAGGTACTATTATCAGTTTGAAGTGCACATTTTATTGAAGGAAAGCTACTTGACTTTGACTTCAATTGGTATAATGGGATCCCCACTGAGTTGTGGGTGACTTGGACTGAGAGAACCTCCAGAGTGGGTTGGGTCCCTTGATGATCACCTAAAACTACTAAGAATGATGGGGTTTAGGGTTAGGAATGAAATCCAACTTAACAAAACGTAAAAAAAGGGTGATACATAAATGTTTTGGGACTTATACTTACAAAAACACCCTTATCGATTGTAAAGGACTGATAAAATTCACTACAATCACTATTTAACAAATTTTGCACTTACTAAAGGTGTTAAATCATACTTGGATGACGTACAAAAATTACGATACAAATTAATGGAGGCATCACAAAGTTGTTAGCAATTAAAGGAACATAATAATTCAATGAAACACACAAAACAACTATTATAATGTAATTCAAAGAGCTCAAAATTGGATGAAAATAGAGTCTTTATTACTCAAAAAGGTGCACTGGTACGATATTTTTGCATCACAAGTTTGCAAAAATAATAATAGGCCTCTCCTTACACAACAATAAACAAGGTATTAATAATAAATGTTACACTCCTTTCACTTCAAAAATAGCCAACCTTGCCAAAAATAGACAAGATAATTGGAGATAAATACAATATTAAAATTACATATATAATTAATACAATAATAAAAGCCTAAAAATATCCCGCATGGTCTCCAAGGTTGAAATAAGCATCCATGGGAAATTATACATCCCGTTCAAACTCGTAATCAACTCTAATTTTTATGAATAAGTATGTCTTGTACGATCCCTTTGTGGAGATTAAGGTATTTTTGGAGATTACAAGGTAAAATATAACTTTGTTGTATTTCTCCAAAAGGATATTTTCATCCATTTTCACCCTCCAGTGAATATGGAAAATTGGGAGCTTATATGCAATAAGCAATTGTCAAGAGGCCCACATGCCAATTGCGAGAATGCATGCGGGTCTTAGTGTTTTAGGGGCATCATAAAGGTCTTTAGGAAGGTTGGAATCCATCGGAGGATTTTTTTCCTCTTTTGGGTTTTCGTGAATCTCAAGACTCATTTAGACATAAAAAGTAAGCAGCGGGGCCCACTTATAGGCAAAAATGGAAAATCCCGATGAAAATTTTCAAGCCCCTTTCAAACATTTTCACACATCCCTTGAGCACTAGAAAAACAAAATTGAAAAGATCTAAGGGAGTTGTAAAATTTTAAAGAATTCCTTTAGTCCTTCTAGCCTGTCCGAGCTAATGGGTGAGTTAGCTCCAAGATTAGCGAGTTGGGATGGCATCAAGCTGGTTTTGAGTCACCAATGGAGGAGCCGATCTACTTTCAAAGACCCCCAAGTGAGTTATTTTCTTAATGAGCTCAAGTGTAGGAGAGGGAAATATTTTTGAAACATGACAATCCTGCAGAAGGGAGGTCAAGGGAGTGTATCGAGTAAGCTCATGCATAGAGCTCCATACCAAGCTCATCAAATTTATCCATGGTGGTGTGGAAAATTTTCAAATTTAAGAAGGTTGAACTAGCTAAGATAGGGGTGGAAAGATGGCATGGAGAGAGGCAAGTTGTTTGTAGAAGGTCTAGGATCTTGGCTCATGCATGAGGGGACATTGCAAGACTCGTCGAGTTCACATGTTACAATCCACCGAGCTATTTGGAGTGTCCGTGGGGAAGCACATCGAAATAATGGAAAGTTGAGCTCGAGATAGAAGTGCAAGGATGTGCAAGGAAGATCATTATAATACGTAGAAGGAAACTTGGTGCCTATGCATGGAGTTGGGTTTAACACAATGCGGCTTAGGCGGAAGGACTTAGAAAAATAATGAAATTCAAGAGTTGGCTCACGAGTCAACTTGAGCCTTGGGCCGAGTTCCATGCATAAAAGGATGTAGGCACATTAGAGAATCGAATCCCGGAAGGCCCACAACTCGGGCATTGTGTTCCTCTACAATTTTCTTTCACCGCAATACATTAATGACCAAATTTAAGGTGGATTCGGAGTGATTTTTGGGCCCAAGGTGTTGGGCTGAGCCAACGTCTAGTACTCGTGGATGAGGGAGGAGCTACATAACACTATGGTGGGATGATGAGGAGTTCTATGAGATCATTGAGCTCACTAAAGACATAACTTAGGAATGCACGTTAGTGTAAGAATTAGTGCAATGGAATAATCGAGCTGAGTGGGACTCGAGTTGGTTGGGATCATAGAGAGAGCCTGAAATAGCCGATCAACTAAGGTAGCTCAACACCGTAGATGGGAGTTACTTTGCGCTTCCAAGGTGAGATGGTAGAACATGAGAGGGTTTTATGGAGAAGGATTAATGTGGCTGCATTGTTTGTGGAAGGTTGAAATGGAATAGGTCACAACCGAGTGAGTTCTTGCATACATCGTGACCCGCAACACTAAGCAATACGTCAAGGTAGCTCGTGGAAGCTACTTAAGCGACAGTGAAAGGAACGATAAGAAGATTGTTCTAAGCCACGATCTCATATGATAAAGCACACCACATTAGATTTGTAAAACAAAAGAGCTAAATTACCATATATGAAAATCCATCATAATCCATAATGCTCAATACATTACAATAAATTGACTTGAATGATTCAATAAGAAAGATATACATATAGGAGGATGGAAGTGTAATTACTACCTGAATCATTGGTGAATAACTCCCACTAATTGATATCTGGTAGTTAAGTTAACTCCATAAGACTAGTACGCTAACTCCATATAACCGAGAAGCTAACTCAACATAGCTAGTAAGCTAACTCCACACAACTAGTACATCAAGCAAGCTAACCCAACAAGTGTAGGACTAACACAAGTGTAAGAATTATCCTAATAAATAAATAAAAGGATAAATAATAACCTACACTAACACCCTCCCGTAAGCATAGCTTAGGTGGGAAAAAAATAAGGTGGGTCCTAGCAATAAGGCACGATGGGGAACCCACATACAATAACTATGAAAATTAAACACCGCAAGGTACCTAAAACCAGATAATAAAAAGGTAGAGAGAAAAAAATCCCGTAGCAATATATTCCAAGAAGCTCGGCTCCAAAAACTTGTACAATGCTGAAGAATTTTGGTGTGTATGGTGGTGATCTAAATCCACTTCTCGATCATAGAACTAAAAACAACCGACATTAGGCTTCACTAGAATAGCTCCATGTAAGGAGACCGTCAATGGAGCTATGTCGAAAGTGCAAAAAAAACACCAAACATAATTTGATCAACTCGCTATAAATAGATGTGCCACGATCCAAGAATAACCAAGGCAACAAGGCAAGGACACGAGATCCAAATAAATAGGAGTGCCACGATCCAAGAAAAGCCAAGGTAATAAGAAAAGGACATGAAACCCGAAGAAGCAATATCAACATGTAACAAGGAAAGGACATGAAACCCAAAGAATCGATATCATACCACAACCCCCATACTACTGAATGGGTAGAGTGACACCACATATCTATATGAGTTTCCAAAATCAACTACTTGAACACTGACAAACTAACACTGGGATTCACCAAAATAGCTCCCCCATAAGAGAGACTGTCAACATGCCAAAAAATAAAGTGTCGAAAATACAGATCCAGAATATCTCAAAAAAATAAGAGATATAAATGCATACACCCATAGATACAAGAATGCAACACCCAAAATTTGAGGACATCGGGCTCAACCAAAATTACGTCCACAAGTGATTACAACACCCTCCCAAATTTGGCACTTTATAATTGAGTGCGTGTAAACATTACAATGAGAAAAATTAATTTTTAAATTTTAAATATGTATTTAATAATGTCACCAATACGTAGATCTTGAAAAATACACAATTTCAAAAAAGATCACCTTAATCGAACTACAGATCAAAAGTTATGAGCTCTAGAAGGTTTTACTATTAAAATAATATTTTAATGTTGATCTTTTTAAAGGTACACGTGACACCCAAATTTCCAAAGGGTAAAAGAGTGCATCCACACAATACATGCTTGTGACCAAAGGATAAAACCTGCGCCCAAAACCTAAATGTCCAGAGGGTAAATCATTGCATTCGGAGGGTACACGTCAATATCCAATGGATAAAAGAATGCACCCAGAGGGTACAAATCTACGTCCAATGGATAAAAGATTGCATCCAAAATAGAAATATCTAGAGGGTAAAAGAATGCATCTGGAAGGTACACGCTTATATCCAATGGATAAAAGAATGCACCCAGAGGGTACAAATCTGCGTCCAATGGATAAAAGATTGCATCCAAAACTGAAATATCTAGAGGGTAAAAGAATGCATCCGGAAGGTACACACTTATATCCAATGGATAAAAGAATGCACCCAGAGGGTGCAGATCATGTCCAGTGGATAAAAGATTGCATCCAAAACTAAAATATCTAGAGGGTAAAAAAATGCATCTGGAAGGTACACGCTTATATCCAATGGATAAAAGAATGCACCCGGAGGCTGCTGAGATCTACGTCCAAAGGATAAAATATTGCATCCAAAACCGATATATCTAGAGGGGTAAAAGAATGCATCCGTAAGGTACATGCTTATATCCAATGGATAAAAGAATACATCTGGAAGGTACACACTTATATCCAATGATAAAAGAATACACCCAGAGGGTACAAATCTGCATCCAAATTTGACTATCCCAAATCTAATGCCACACTGTTTCACATAAAAATGCATGCTTCATAAAAGTGCTAACAAATTATAAATACATGAAAATAATAAACCCTTGCATGCAAATAAAAACTTACGAGATGGATGTTTACATCATTTATAGCACACCAAAAATACCAACACAAGGACAACATAGTGAAATACAAGATAACTTTTTTTTTTGACTTGCTTTGACACGGATGTCGTCACAAGGTTATAACCAACACTAGGAACCACTTGTTACGGGGAGACCACAAGGTCAAAGCACGAAGCGTTCACACCTATCACGGACAATGTACTCTTCTTTTGACAAGACAACATGGAAGTCCAATCCACATGACACACTCACAGCTAGGGCATCCCATGAGGAATTCCTTGTTAAATTTTCTTGTTTACTAAAGTGTCTCTTAATTCTTAACTTACGTTCTTATAAAATTTCATGTAATGATTCACATAATTCTTTTCACAAGGGAGAACTTCTTTCTTTTCAACTATTGGCTAAATAGCTTAAGGCCAGGCTTTCTAAACTAGGATCATCAATTTTATGTCCAAAGCTTTTTATTCATTTGATTTTAGAACATTTTCCATTTCTTACAAGGTTAATTAATCTATTCAAGCCACTAACACAAGTTCCACACCTCTGTTACACAGGTGAAGGCATAAGTTCCGATTGAGGGAAGTACCGCTTAGGGTTCATAACAATAACCTTCTTGTTTAAGGATCAAATTTTGACCTTGCTTAAGAAATATCACCATGAATTAAGGCATGGGTTAACAGAACAGGACAACAGAATTTAGCTTCAGGGTCACATGGTTTACTATCCATCTTTTATTGAGGTTAAGGGTTTATCAAGATTGGTTAAATGTTCCATCTAGACTTTACTTAATTAAGTTTGACAAAGGAAAACATTCCAAACGATAGAGAGAGAGATTTAAGGTTTAATTAATCGATTTCCCTCCTACTTATTAAATCCTATCATCTTCTAAAATCTAACCATTGCTTTCACCATGAGGTCATTTAAGATTTCACCATAAAAGGATAATGTTTATTAGCTTGGCTCGAATAAAAAAATAATAATAATAAGTTATCATATTTCATTACAAAAGATAGTTTCCTCTTGATTGTTCCAGGTCTCAAAGGTTATCAAGTAGATCACATCTACATTAATATGTTCATATACATAAATTTTGGTTTAACTTTTATCGGGACTATCCAACTCACTTTATAGTGCTTACAAACTCATTGCTACTAAGCCTTAGGAGGATTTACAACTCAACATTTTAACTCAAGAGCAAAGTTTAACAGTACTCGTTTGCGAAAACAAAACAAGGTTACATCAATTCATTCCAACATGATGTACAAACTAAAGGGACATACCATCTCTATTGAACCATGACTAGGGAGCAAGAGAGTAATAACATGGGACATGTCCCGCTACTATTCTAAGGATTAAAATTCACTAGAATATCCCATAACCAAGTGGTAATCAAATTTCATCTTTCACATGATAACCAAACAAGCCAAAGTTTCAACAGTTACAACAACAATACTCTACAATACATTTACTAGGCACTGACCCTTCTTCTAAAATGTCCAAAGGCCCTTTCCAAAATTTTATAACATAATACACATTCATACAAAGGAACATCATAACCAAGATTGATGCAATAATCTACAAGTCTTTCCATCATCTAACCACGTAAGCCATCTCGCAACAATTAATAACTGAGTCGGGTTCGTGAAGCGAGCAAGATAAGACTATACATAGCAATAATAAGCTACTAGCTAACAATACCATGAAAGGAAACATTCTATTTCAGGAAATGGATCAAAGTTCTAACCTCTAACAACCCTTTTGAAACAAGATATAATTTTCAACATATCAACTAAGAAGAAATCCATAAGTTTTAGTTATGAAGAATACCTCGAAAACTACAAAAGTTTGACAACCAAATACGGAAGACTATGAAATTTATATGATTAGACACAAGAGTTGAGAGTATTAGGATTTCAATTATGTGATCCCGTAGATTACGTGATTGAAATCTAAGGTGTAACCCATCAATCCACATTCTCAAGGAGAAGTCAAAAGATTAAAACCAGACCCGATCTTAGCTGCCAAAAAGAATATAGTTTTGGAATCGTTCCGTAGGGCCATAGGCCTAATAGGATAGAAATGAACAATGAGGGTAAAACAAAGTTCCATCATGTAATAAAAAGGTTTAAAGGATGAAAATCTTATATTCAAACCCACAACCATTATATCTTAGGTAATAAGTGACTTCATAGCTAATAAGGATGAGTGGAAAGGACGGTAAGAATGTCCGGAATAGGTATTTCCTAACAGCTTACCTACTGAACATAACCAGGGCCGAATAGTGACAAGCCTCATTAATACCCAAGTTGAGTAGGCAATCTAGCATTCTAAACACATCCTTTCAATTTTCATAATACTTTAGATTTATAACCCTCCCGTTCTAGAGGAACATAGCCATGAATCTAGACTTGGTTGAAATTTTCCGACGTCAACTCACTTTATAATATCATAAACGATGTATACAAAGGAAAAGGTCTCTCAACTCTCCTTAATTTACATCTCGTCACTAAGTTATGGTAACCTATGAATCATCAACATACCATATCTTAACACCATAAAGGTCATTAATTTTATCAAATTTTACTCATAGAAAGAGTAGAATCAAAATGGGGTTCTATCAATAATTTATGCCCTTCTATCAACCCAGGACATATTTTCGGCCCAAAACTTCCTTCTTAACAAGCATATATATTGAACTTCTAATTTCCAAAAGCCCTAATAATTTGCACAATACATGAAGTGCATAATCACGCTTATCATAAAAAAATAATAATAATTTAACTGTATGTTTTCCTCTAGGGCAACAACATAACAGGAAACCAATACTAGTCAACGATTTATGACATTCTAGGGCGATTACATACCCAGTTCACAAAAGAAACAATGACATTTTGCAGAAGGAAGTAACTTTAAAATTATATATATATATATATATATATATATATATATATATATATAAAAAGTTTCATTTCAAGAGGTTATTAGATACTAGCATATTATGTATATGGTTAGTTTATCTTTCCTATTTTAACGCATCTAGCGAGGAATTTCGCTATAGCCACACGCCCTTCACTTTATCCTCTGCTTCACCGGTCTCTTTCTTGCAATATACCACACCAGGATTCCTTTTGAAGACACGACTAGAAGGATGCACATAGGTGGCTGTCCAAACACTAGATTGCTTAATGCAGCTGCTTTGGGGGCATGCAGGCATGAAGCTGTCACACACCTGACCTAAAGCATCAGCCAAGACTGGATTTTCCTCTTGCAATGCCTTCAATCAGATTAAAACTGATACCCGTCATAAGGGCAGGCCCTAGTAGTACTCAGCACATAAGCTAGGCAAGGCTTGCAGTAAAGATGTGTGCATCGGGTTTGCAAAGCCTCATTAGGGTAAACAAGCTGCCTACAAACTGGACAACAAACCAATTTATGAGAAGACAGAGGCCGTAGTCGGTGGAGCAGCTGAAGTGGAATAACTCAACGGAGGTAAAAAATTGTGTGAAGGCGACGAAACAGAAGAAATATCTCCATTTCCATAGACAACAAAGAACCTTGCACACAAGTCATCACATCGGTGGCTCTCATCGGACCATCTCTAGCAGAGAGTGTCTCGCATCCGTACAAGCTTCTATCGAACTTTCTCTTGTAATGTAATCATTGTCATTAATAGCAGGGAAGAGCAGCGATCCAATAGCTTGCATCTGGTACAGCCTGTGAACACCAGTAGTTGTTTCCTCAGATACAACAACCAATCTTTCCTTCCTCTTGTGATATATGTGGACAACATCAAACTCTCGGTGCAAACAGTACAGCTGTAGCTTGTAAGGTGTGATAATTCCAACAGCACCCTTTATGCCTGCCAACATAGTGACTCGTTGAAGATGCTCATATAATTGCAAAGCAAAATGTGCTTCATGAATATTCTGATATGAAACAGATCCACGCCTATGGGATTCTCTCCCATGAGTTACATCGAACAGCAAGTAAGGTCTCAATAGAGAATCTCTGTAATAAATTTCATCGGGTCTCCTGGTAACACTCACACTGTCACTTAATCGATTTTGATAAAAATATCTTGAAGGAGAATCCCAAACTTGAAGATGCAGTCGACACTAAACCGAACGCAACATAGTTGGACAACCTGCCTGTTGGAAGCGCTCAAAAACACCTCTACTACTCTGCAACATGCCTGCTGCCTAGCTAATCATAGTTGCAAGACAGTGTTGTGGATCCCCGACAGGAATATGCCTCGCAGCACCCAAGGGAAAAGGAGGTAACACGCCTGTTACACTAGCTTGCAGCTTCATCTATAACCACCATATCTAACCCATGGCTAGGCACTGGAAAACTTCCGGTCAGTAATAGAAACAGTAGTGAACGAAATCTCAGCCTCACTGCAAAACTTGCCTCAAGGTTTGATCGAGCTTCTTCCATGTTAGTTTCACCACCTCGGATGACGACTTCGAAAAAAGGCAAGACAGCTCAACTAAAGCTTTACCTCGTTCTTCTACTACAAACTGCAAGATTCTGCAACAACCGGGTCTCGACTATGGTCGCGTGCAACTGAACATCGGGATCAACACCACGGCTCCCTGGCCTCGCCCCGTAGTAGCCGTGTCACATACTCTCTCTCTGGAGGCCACCGGTTTTCTAAGATAAGTTTACTTCTACTACCGTAGCCGCTGCATAAAGCCAAGCGCAATCCTCACGGCACTTTCCTAGGAGGATTTCGGTTCTGCGCTCCACTGAGACTGCCTACACAGCACGATTTTGAGGATCCAAACCCTCTCCTGTAACACCAGGGTGACAGACCTTCATTTCACCATCAACGAATCCACTGTCCAGAACACGCTGAAGCAATTCATCTGTTTCAGCATTTGATGGAGCGCAACAAGCATTCGTGGTTTTGGGCAGAAACAACAGGTGGACCATGTGACAGCAGGTGGAGTCAACAGAAGATTTGCAAATCCAAAAATTTAATAAAAGGAAGATGCGCCCCACACTCCACCGACTCCCACTGTCCCACGCCAAACAGGAAACATAAATTTCCACCTAACTGCCAGCTAACCATAGCAAAATTTTTATTTTATCTTATTTTTGGAGCCCCACGCTTTGGGGGCGGTGCTGCCAGAGGAGTAAACAATGAGCGGGCATTACATCATCTATAGCTCGATACCATGAAAGGAACGATAAGAAGATTGTTCTAAGCCTTGATCTTAGATGATAATAGTACACCACATTATATTTGCAAAAGAAGAGCTAAAATACCATATATGGAAATCCATCATAATCCATAATGCTTAATACATTACGATAAAATGACTTGAATTATTCAATAAGAAAGATGTACATATAGGAGGAGGAAGTGCGATTACTACATAAATCGTGGTGAAGAACTTCCACTAACTTGATACTAGTAGTTAAGTTAACTCCATAATATTAGTAAGCTAATTCCACATAATCGAGTAGTTAACTCAACACAACTAGTAAGCTAACTCCACACAACTAGTACACCTAAACAAGCTAACCCAACAAGTGTAGGGCTAACACAAGTTTAAGAATTATCCTAATAAATAAATAAAAGGATAAATAATAACCTACACTAACAAATAAATAAAATCACACGGGGTTGGGTGAGCCAACCTCTAATGCCTATGGATGAGGGAGGAGTTGCATAACACTGTGGTGGGATGATGAGGAGGTTGATGAGATCATTGAGCTCAACAGTGAGCTAAGTTAGGAATGCACGTTAGTGCAGAATTAGTGCATTGGAAGAACCGAGATCGATTGGGACTCGGGCCGGTTGAGATCGTAGAGATCGAAATAACCAATCAACTAAGGTAGCTCAACACTATAGAATGGAGTTACTTTACGCTTCCAATGTAAGATGGGATAACATGGGATGGTTTTATGGACAAGGCTCGGTTGGCTGCATTTTTTTGGAAGGTTGAAATGGAACAAGTCACAACCGAGTGAGTTCCCCAGCATGCATACGTGATCCGCAACACTAAGAAATGTGTCGGGGTAGCTCGTGCAAGACATTGAGCCGGTGATAGGATGGATCAATCCAAGAGCTCGCTACATGATGCATGCAAGGATCTTGAGTTGGAGGTAAATCATTTGGTAGTGTGAAAAATAAAATAGCTCGGGGATCTATGGGAAGCTACCATCTCGATGAGCCAGTGGCGAGTTGTCCCTCAATCACGAATGCTTAAACATTTCAACAACCCCCATACAAGAGGTATAATATGGTGGGCCCCAAAAAGATTATTTTTATGCAATAGGCCATTAAATTATGCAGAAAAAATTATGAAAGGAGGGGATATATAAAACCATTTCTCCTAGCTATAATTTTAATACATAGTCCCATGAAGGAGAAGCAAGCCGGGAAAACGTAGAGAGCTTCCCATAATTAGAAGGCCATAACTTTTACATTTCTCAACCAAATCGCGTAAAATTAGACTCATCAGAATCATGGATCCAAGATATACACTAATAAATCAAGAAATTTAATATTTGATTGATGTTTTATGGTGAAAATTGTAGAAAACAATCCCAATTTTAAATAATGACTTCTAGGTGGTTGAAATGGCATTTAATGAGCATGGGAAGCCATTTTATTTTGCTGCAAGTTACAAGACAATATGGGATGGATTTTTCAGGTTTCCCATCATCATTTACACTCATTTATGGTAATTTTCAAGTAGGTGGAAGGGAAATTCGGGATTTACAACTTATCTCTCCTCTCCCACATTTTCTATAAATTGAAGTGCCCTCTCATTTGATGGGGGATTGCTCTTGTAACAAAGCTATGTCAAAATAGTTTTGGAACACTAATGTGATACATGACTTCATTTTAGACTTCTTACATGATGATCCAAGCCTTTATTTTGTAATGAAATGAACTATGCATATTAATGAAGCAATAAACTTAAATTTTGGATATCTCTCTTCCCTTGTCTGATGTTTGTTGCATTCTCTTACCTCTTCATTTCATTTGTGGATGTACCGTATCTATTTTATGCCTCTTTCTTGGCCCATCTTTCGTGTTCTCATGGGAATGGTTGTGATTTTTTTTTTTTTAGACTATGGTGATTGTTTCCACCCTCTCTAATCTACATTTTCTTTCATTTTCACACATTGGAGAGATTTCCCACACCCTTATCTTGGTGCATCACCTCTTTTAGTGTAGATTTATTTCATTTTCATGTTATTTCTCTCTCCCTGGTCCCTTGGAATTCATAGGTTAGGAGTAGTTAGTAGATTTATCTTCACTAGAGTTAGTTGTTGCATTAGATTAGGAAGAGGAACCAACCTTCTCTAGGAGGTCCATCTCAAGTAGCAAGTCCCACAACTTGAGAGATGGTACCCATGTTACCCAGTCACACTACTTTCCTTAACACACTCACATGCTAAGAAATCATAGGGTGTTGTGATTCGGTGATGAAAGTTTTGGCACGTTTGGTGAGGTTACAAGGAAGTATCCATTTCATTGCAACAAGATTGGTGTTCTCTTGTTGTAAATTCCAGCCTTTAGAGGCTTTGTAGCAACACATATGGTGATTCCAAGGGGTAGATTTCAATTGGTTTTAGCAGTCCAAGTTTGGATGGTTCATGAGAAGGATTTAAACAAGGTTTAGAACAAGAGAAGAAGGAATATTTGACTAATTATAACCTGTCTCCATGAAGAGAAAGAAGAGGAATAAGAGTTCAAAGATCTCCATCTCCACCAAATAAAACATTGTCAACACCTCCACCTGTAGGCCATTTATTCAATCAACTAGAGTTCTCAGACCAATCAAAATGGCTCATCAACTACTATCAAATCATTTTGTCAATTTTACGGGTAGCATCCCACTTGCTCTCAATGCACAAAATCCAATTCTAATGGCAGCATTGAAAAACATCCCATATTTCACTAGGGAAAATCACACAACTCCGATTGATCACATTCAAGACATTGCAAATTTTTGTGTTATACATGAAGTTGTTGAGATGGATGTGGTAATGAAATTTTTGGATTCTTATTTTAAATTAAAATCTCAAAATTGGTTTAGAATCCCAAGGAAAGATAACTTCATAATTTGGATCAATTATGCATAGCCCTTTGTGGCCAGTTTGGAGAAAAATAGACAACTTATCTCTATTGGAGCAGTTAACCATAATCAAGAGAGCACCAAATGAGAAAATGGTTGATTTTAACTTTAGGTTCCAAAGAACGTGGGATAGGATTCCAATTTCCATTAGACCAACAATTGAAGGTGCTTTCTCTACTTCCTAAAAGCTCTTAATTCTGATATAGCTATGATGATACAATCTATGGGAGGAACAACATTACCCACAACTTATGCCATAGCTATTAGAGTGGATAATTGTTTAATTCAAGATGGTAAACTCACACCTAGGCCACATATGCCTCTTTATCTGAAAATGGGGAATCCAAGCTCTAGTTAAGAACCTACATTAGCTCTCATTCTTGCCCTAAAAAATAAGAATTCTAGTGAAGCTTGTACTTCTTGTTTTGGTACCTCAAATGAAC
Organism: Taxus wallichiana var. yunnanensis; assembly: GCA_018340775.1. Lineage (NCBI taxonomy): Eukaryota > Viridiplantae > Streptophyta > Pinopsida > Cupressales > Taxaceae > Taxus > Taxus wallichiana. The sequence goes on from CM031238.1 coordinate 725,419,946, forward strand.
TCTAGGAGGTCATGAAACAATTGCAAAACTTAGGAAATGAGTTGGTAACAATTAAGAGGAAACAAACTCAAAATTTTAGATCATATCAACCTCAATCCCAACCTAATAGACCTCCATATCAACCAAATAGACCACCTACCCAAGTCATTAACCATAACTAGGGATAACCTCTTTCTAACAGGCCATTTCGGCCTTATAATCCTAATACCGCCTCTACATCTAGGGCCTTGGTTCCAACTCAAAACAGATATGGAACAAGAGTATGTGAAAGGAACGATAAGAATATTGTTCCAAGCCACGATCTCAGATGATAATAGCACACCACATTAGATTTACAAAATAGAAGAGCTAAAATACCATATATGGAAATCCATCAAAATCCATAATGCTCAATACATTACAATACAATTACTTGAATTATTCAATAAGAAAGATGCACATATAGGAAGAGGTAAGTGCAACTACTACCTAAATCGATGGTGAAGAACTCCCATTTAACTCGATACTAGTAGTTAAGTTAACTCCATAAGACTAGTTAGCTAACTCCACATAACCGAGAAGCTAACTCAACATAACTAGTAAGCTAACTCCACACAACTAGTACACCTAAGAAAAATAACCCAAGTGTAAGGCTAACACGAGTGTAAGAATTATCCTAATAAATAAATAAAATGATAAATAATATCCTACACTAATACCCTCCCGTAATCATAGCTTAGGTGGGTCCCTAGGAAACAAAGCTGATGAGGTACCCATGTACAACAATTGGGAAAATAGACAGTACCCAAAATGAGTAATAACAAACTATAGAGAGCAAAATACCACGCGCAAGATATCCCAAGAAGCTCGGCTCCAAAAACTCATACAATGTTGAAGAAGTTTGGTGTGCATTTGTGGTCTGAATCCACTGATTGATCATAGAACTAAAAAAAAACTGACACTAGGCTTCACCAGAATAGATCCATGTAAGGATACTGTCAATGGAGTGATGTCGAAAGTGCAAAAAAACACCAAACATAATTTGATCAACTGCTACAAATAGGTGTGCCACGATCCAAGAACAACCAAGGCAACAAGGCAAGGACACAAGATCCAAATAAATAGGAGTGCCACGATCCAAGAAAATCCAAGGTAACAAGGTAAGGACACGAAACCCAAAGAAGTAGTATCAACACATAACAAGGCAAGGACATGAAACCCAAAGAATCAGTATCAACACCATACCCTCCCATACTTCGAATGGGTATAGTAACACCACGGATGTGTATGAGTAGCCAAAATCAACTACTCGAATACTTGACAAACTAACAACTGGGCTTCACCAGAATATATCCCCCACAAGAGATAATGTCAACATGCCAAAAAAAGTGTCGAAAATACAGATCCAAAATATTTCAACAAACAAGAGATATATAAATGCATACGCCCAAAATTTGAGGACGTGGGGCTCAACCGAAATTACGTCCACAAGTGATTACAACACCCTCCCAAATTTGACACTTTATAATTGAGTGCGTGTAAACATTACAATGAGAAAAATTACCTTTTAAATTTGAAATATGTGTTTAAAAATGTCACCAATGCGTAGATCTTGAAAAAATACACAATTTCAAAAAAAAGATCACCTTAATTCGAGTTAACGACCAAAAGTTATGGGCTCTAGAAGGTAACATAAGAATTTTGTTCCAAGCCGTGATCTTAGATTATAATAGCACACAACATTAGATTTGCAAAATATAAGAGCTAAAATACCATATATGGAAATCCATCATAATCCATAATGCTCAATACATTACAATACAATGACTTGAATTATTCAATAAGAAAGATGTACATATAGGAGGAGGAAGTGCAAATACTACCTAAATCAGTGGTGAAGAACTCCCACTTACGATCTTTGGTAGTTAAGTTAACTTCATAAGACTAGTAAGCTAACTCCACATAACTGAGAAGCTAACTCAACATAACTAGTAAGCTAACTCCACACAACTAGTACACCTAAGCAAGATAACCCAACAAGTGTAGGGCTAACACAAGTGTAAGAATTATCCTAATAAATAAATAAAAAGATAAATAATAACTTACACTAACAAAGTATGGATGGTGCTTTTCATGTAATCAACCTCACAATTAGACAACATGTTTTAACGGTGCTTTATGAATCAAGCATTGATGGTGACAATAGTTGGTGTGGATCAAGAAACAGACCAAGAAGAAAATCAGTAGCAAACAACTACATAGGAAGCACCTCCAAGTGTTACTACATTGGTGAATTGGAAACCCGAGAATTTATTTAGAATTAATATGTTCCCTTCTCAAGGTGTGGAAAAAAACACAAGGTCTAAGAAGAAGAATTTAGAGGAAGGAAATTCATCCAATCCAAGTGCTTATCATCCTTCTATCACTCTACAAGGAGTTGGAAATCCAAGTATAACTCCAAATGTGTAGAATCATCCCAAACCACCTTCTAGACCAACTCATGTACCCATTGTAACAACTCATGTGTAAGATAAATTTGTGCAAAGTAAAGGAAATAGAAATATAGCTCATATCCTTTCAATATCATAGAGAAAATGAATGTAAACATCTCAATGTGGGATTCATTAGCAATCCCGGCAAAAGAGATCTATTACAAGCAGCTTTGACATTGTCATAGTTTTTTTATGATTCTTATTTCCTATCATAAATGTCTTCAAGAGATGATATCATAAATTTATTAATTTTTTATGTTGCTTATTTCCTATCAAATATTATTATGTTATCAACATATTCATATAATTTTATGAGTATACACCTCTTGGGAAAAAAACAATTTTCTCACTTTTAAATAGGGCTCACTTTACATATTCAAGCCACAAGTATGTTTATGTCTTAAGGAGTTACTATGTGAGACGCCACCTAGGGGATATGATAGTTTTCAAAGAATAAGCGGTTGAGATTGCTCTGCCATATATGTTGAAATCCAACGGTTGCATGTATTTCCACCCTAATCTTCGGTCATCGCTTGTCCGTGTCATGCATAACGCCAAGCTCCATGCATCGATGCCATATATAGTTGCCTCGAGCACGTTCCCAATAATTTTTCAGTGGCCCTTTTATGCTCCAGGTCTACTAGCACCGTACCATCACCAAAGTGATGGAAGGAGAGCTTTCCATCTAACATGTCATCATCTCCCTTGCGGCCTACATCCCCTACAACCATTTGTTAATTAAAGTCAATTTTAAGAAACTATGAGTTTCCCAAAAAACTCGTTCTTACATTAAAGGTTGTTTCTCATTCTATGGTTGTTTTAGTTCCAAATTTAGTTTGAGTCAATTTAGCATTTACATGTCATAATTTTTTTTATTTTAGTGGACTCTATATTGGCTCAAATGCCTAATCCCACTAGGAACAATTTGTATCCATTCTTAACAAAATTCAATGCTTAAATCAACCATAAAGGCTTCAAGTGAAATTTTGTTCCTAAACCATTATCACAGATACTCTTTTTTTTTTCTTTTCATCTCATTTACATTGTTTCTTAGGTCTCTTATTGGCATCACTTTATAACAAAAAGAGTTAAGAAAGTACTTGACTAACATATTGAAGAAGTACTTGATTGTAAGCATTATGACTACACACGAACCACAAGTGATTTGTTTTCAAGGTAAGATCCCATGTTTCCGCATTTCATGATTTCACATGTGAAATTTATTTTATTCTTAATGTCATAAAAGGGCATAACAAGGGATTATGGGACCAATTTTTTTGTTTTCTAGTTTCTCTTAAGTCAACATCTTTCAAATCAATTTCATTTGCAAAGAGTTACTTACAATTTTCTACCCACAAGTTAACCTCCTAATCAACTAAGGTTTAGTTTAATTCCAATTTGCACTTAGGGATCTACGCCTTATTATAGATCAGATTAAGGTGTGAAAACATATTTACCCTATAAACCCTCTGTAAAATACCAAGGCACTATATTGTCACTAGCCAAGGTAACACATTTAGCTATGAGGATCTAAAGAGATCATTAACAAGAGTTTAAGTCATAGTACAACTATTTCACTACCTCCATTTGTGTTGTCTGGATCCCATAAGGAATTCATTCGATGATGAAGTTAATTTCTAGATATAACTTCGTAATACTTGGTAGTCCATTAGGATACTAAGAAAGTGTTAATCTACATACTCCATATGTGGTAAGGTTACACTGCATAGTCGTTTCTTTGAACAATGACTCTTAAGGTGACTTCCAAGGCAATTTTTGTCACTTGAACACAATGTCGGACCTAAAGAGAACACATTCTCCTTACCACATGCACGGTTACCAATCCTAGAAGGGAACCACATACTCTAGATAAAGTTTGACCATGTCGTTCCTAGTTGTGGGTTCACGACAATGTCACTAAACATACGGGCTATGATGATAACTCAGATGAGTGATCGTATTTACTTAATCCATAAGGTGTCATCGAGTGTAGAGATTTAAGTTCATTCTAAGGTTTTGGTTCCTTCTATGTTAAGAAAGATCATGTGAGAAGGGTAGATATGCACAAGTTTTAAACTAAGGTTGACTGTTATAATTAGGTTTATTTTCTATATTTGCTAGTTAAATAACACAACACTTTGAATATTTCACCATAAATTTCACAACATATCCAACATTTTTACCATACGTGAATCTGAATTAAAATTGCACCTATGATTAAATGCACATTTCCTAAGGCATCCCTAAAACTAGCATCTCATACATATTACCAAATTTCAAATATAAATTTTTCTGTAACATGGAAATATATTATAGATACATTTATTTTACAATGACATATATAGATTACAATAATAAACAATGAATTACACCACACCTTTTTGCCATCTTACTTCCATCCTGTAAAACCATGTGAGCATGAAATCAACGATAATTGTTGGCATGACATCCACCTAGATCTAGCATAATTAACATTTTTTGTTTCCATTTACATAATAATAATAATTTTCATTCAAAAGGAGAGGGTTAGAGACACATATTTATTTCATTTCATTTCACTTCATTTCTTAACCAAGGAGAGAGAAATAGATAGGGAAGAGAGAATCCGCTACTTTGCCAAAAGTTCAATTTCACACAAGTCATATGAATGAGTTTCAAACAGTTAGTTACAAGTTTCAACAGGTTTCCATGGGGGTTTGGTTACCAAACGGGGGTCCTGCAACTTTCTTTTTATGTTTTCCTGCTAGTTGTAAAAATGTTCAACTTAGGCTTGTAGGCTAAGAAACCACTTTCAAACATTGTCTTCAATTAGAAAACACACCATGGGTAAGTTTCTACGTGTTCTCCTATACACCAAGAATCCATAGGAACTAATGGAATTCAAAACTGGCAAACGATTTACAATAAGCAGTCGGAGTTTTCTGAGGCCATCGGTCATAATTGGCCTAGTTGTAAGCGATCAAAAGTTAACTTGAGGGCTCGAAAACTAAGTCCAAAAATGATGTTCGATGGAAAAACATAGAACAAGAAATTTCTTAAAAGTTTTCCTATATATGGAGAATTCATCGAGTCGTGGGACTGGGAACTAAGAAAGCAAGTTTCAAATGGCGACGAGTTTTCTAGAGCCACCGGTTGTAATTGGTCCAATTTGGCATAGTCAAATCTGCGACTAGAGGCCTCTGAAAACCTCTGCTGCCAAACTAACCAAGAATGTTATTTTCCCAAACCGAAGGTTCCAGGTAATTGTCTAGTAAAAATACTAGAGGTTTGCAAAGGCGGATAAACGTTTTGTTGCTTAGGGTTCAAATGGCAAGATGAAACGAAACCCAACTTTTCACTTTTAACAACTTCCTACAATTGTAAATTGGTGTAATAGGGCTCCTAGAAGGGCATCAAAAATATCATAGACGATCATTCAAGGTCAATCCAAGGATTGAAGTGAATCTTCACATAAAAAGGTATACAACGAAATCTTAACATCTCATTTCTGAATTACGAAGGTTGTTTTGCGAATCTTTGAAAAATTGTAATTTATCTATTTAAACAAAGAAATGGTCAACATATTTACAGGGAAGTCAAATTCAAATTGTCAATAAAAGGGGGTACTATAGCAATCTAGTTTGGTCGGGATGTTTGCTAGATCATCCCAAAATGAGGGTTTGAGTTTATACACTACTAGAACAAGGATCATTTTTCCACATAAATATCCACAAAATATTTGTTTTGTAGAAAAAATGTGACTTTTCAACATTTTATAACAAAATTATAAATATAATGTAGATATTTCACAACTATAAAAATCAAATTTCAAATTGTGGAAATAGGTTTTTGTGGATAAATTCTATTTTGTGGAAAGAGATTTAAGATTTTGTATTATAAGTAATAACATTTTGGATAACCATTTATTTATTTATTTTTGGTAAGGTTTCTAAATAATAATTAGTAGTTTTTACTTATTCACATTTAAGATTTTTTATTAATAGTGTAAGGTTATGATTTTGTTCAACTATCAATTTCATTTAAATTTTATTAAATTGAAACTTTATTTTTAATGTTTTATTGGTTATTTTTATTTAAAATTAGTTTTATTTTTTTTTACAATATATTTTGCTATAGTTCTTATCAAATAAATATCATAAATATAATTTTTAGAATAGTTTTTAGAAATATAAAAAATTAAATATAGAATTATTTTAATTTATACATTAAAATTTAGTACGCTATTAATTTTAAATATTAATCTTGTTTTCTACATTAAAAAATCTATATAATCTAGATTAATTTTACTTTTTTAAATATATTTTTATTTTAAAATTGTAAAGCTTTAATCACAAGTAAAACTTTTAAAATTGCTTACAATCGTTTAAATTTGTGGCAATTTCTACAATATCAAATTTGTGAAAAGTCTCACAATTTAATATTTGTGACTCTTTCAACAACTTTAAAGTTGTGAAAAGTTCTACAATTTTTCATTTTCACAATTTTATTGTGGGTGGAGTCCACAAATTTGGATTCACAATTTTGCATAACCTATCCACAAAGAAATTGTGAAAAAATTGTGGATAAAGGACCCATTCTCTTGTAGTGATACTTGTCTACCAAGGAATATTTGGATTGTGCAAGTTCTGATAGGACATCTTATTGTTTTAAAAACAACAATTCTATGATATTGCTACAGTTTAAAATTTTATTTCATTGCAAGTGAAAAACTAAAGTACGAGAATTATGAAAGATAAGGAGAGATGAACCATGGAGCGAAAATGAATCATGCCAAGCTGTGGAGCTCGATTCCGCATCCGCACCAAACATTTGTCAACAGTCTGTGAGCCTACTCTTGGCTCCCCTCCATTTGACGGTCCAACAAGAGATAATAAACCACGTACATGCCTCTCACTACCATCCTATTTGTGAAGATATTTGTACCAAGAGATGGTTGAGAAGATGCAAGACATTTTGGGGACATTTTCTCTCTGAATCTGGACACTTGTTTCAACCCACAGTCCTATCTAATAAACCCATTTTGCATACATTGCAATTAACATTCTCAACCACATCAATCAATTCAGAAGCCACAAAATATGTTTCACCAAGAAGAATCACCTTAGAGGTAAGCCCACCAAGAGTAGGCCTAACTACACCATAACCCATTGATACAACCAAAATGAGAAGACGGGATATGGTTTTCCTCACTGCCCCAAAAGTAACCACCCAGAATGTGATTCCCATGGGCCTAATTCCTGTTGCATTAAAGTTTGCATACTCAAAGTACCATAATGTCATTTCAAACATGCCCCACGCAATAGGTATGCAAGAGACATGAAACCATAAAATGTCATGAGTGGAGCCATCCTGCCTGGTAGATAACCCGTGGGATTATTTTTTCCAAATTGCCTTTCCCTCCATTACCAAACCCTTAAGGTTTGGTTCACAAAAAAATAAAAAAAAATTATACATTCCTGTCTTTGAAATTGCAATTGAATGTGGTGAAAAAGTGGTGGAAATTTCATCTCCACTAAACTCAATATTTACAACATTAGGCCAGCTGGGAACTGCGACAGATGGGCGTCAGATGACTTCACCTTGTTTGCACCATTCCATCTTGGCCAGGTCTGGAGTACAGCAGATGGCCTTCTGGCCAACATATGTTGAACCACCAATATTATCTCGGTCAGATGCCTCAAAGATAATAGCATGGACCAATCCGGTGCAGTGTTCCATGCTTGTGTGCTTGGACGCGACTTTCTTTGTTCACCACAAAGTAATATTTTCAAACTTAATATAGGATTTTCCATTGTTGAGCCCGGATCTAGATTTGTGATTGTCAGAACCAGGAGAAGAAGCACGCATGTCCTCACTTCCTCCATAGCAGAGATATGCATTTCCATTTTCCTTGAAAGTGACACGTTTTTAGACATGCACTGAACCTTCAACTCCAACACCCACAAACATAGTCACCATTGAAGGCACCAAAAACATCCATGGTGAAGCCATCTGGAGAGAGACGAAGAATGAGTTACGACACAAAAAACTTGTTCCAATACAGACTCATAAATCAATCCAAATCAATCATTTTGTATAAAATAGAATAATGAAATATTTGAGTTATAGATTTAACTCTATACGCGGGGGTAAAACCAAAGCTCTATCACTTCTTCCATGGAGGTCATCAGTAAATTTGCAAGGTTTTCTTTAAACAGAGTGTCCACACCATAATGCAAAGTGCCTCCTTAACCCCAATCTTCTTCTTCTTCTACACACAACACAAAACGACGGCTAGAAGATGATTTCTTCTCAGAGACAAATGATCCCGCTTCAGATGCAAATACATATCTAGATTATAATAAATTCTCTCATTCTTACCTCCATCAAACAAACAGAAAATGTGCTAAAATATCACCATCCATGTGTCTATTGTTGGTTTGTGCAACTTCTTTAGAATGTTCATCTTCCCTTTTACTTTTGAACTTGTCGTAGACTAATCCATGGGTTGGAATTTTCATCTTTACTTGTTGTGGGTCTATAGCCCTTCCATGCTTATCACCTAGCAAAGATGATGCGCCAGAATTAGCAGGAACTTGACAAGGTCATAACTTGAGCTCCGGGTGTCCGTTTGAGTCCATTTTTTGAAACCATGTGTTTCGAAGAGAGGAATGCAACAGCGACCCGCCCTACCATTTGGGGCAAGTTTTCGACACGTTTTCGGGCCCTAAATCTGCCATCTTGAGGCCAAAAATTAGGATTTAAGTTATAGTTTGGTTTTCCTATTTTTGAGCATTAGTTAATTTCAGTCTATTAATTGCATTATGAGTTAGAAAATTGGCAATTCCTCTAATTTAGGGATGTAGAAGATGTGTGGAAATTTACTGTGCCGGTAGGAATAAGCATGCGAACTTACTAAGAATAAAGGCGGGTTCTAGTAAACTACTAAAACTAGTAATTTCCACCACCTAGAGTAGATTTAGTCAGAGTTAGCTAGATTTTACTTGGCAACTTGAGTTGGGAGTTGTTTTCCTATTTAGGAAACATTGTAATTCATTATTTGATAACAAAGAAGGAGATCTATTTTCTTTTGGAGTTCATATTATTTGCAATATATTTGGTTTGTTCTTAATTTGGCTACATTAAAAGAAAAAGAAAGAAAGAAAAACTTTGCAATGAAATCATCCATACTATATATGGCATGTTCCAGTCTCTGCAAAAGAACCCTTTAATAGAAATCATACCTACGAGAGAAAAAATTTTCTCTGAAAACATGAATAAGGTCTACACCCATCACATGATGGATGGTATTTCTCTAAATTTTGCACATCACATGATCGGTTCAAAATAGTAAACTAGAGAATAATGTAGAGATATTTAATTTAGGCTACACCATGCATGTATTCAACTAAGGAACACTACAGCTTGCTGGAGGGGATGGAATAGTACAAAAATACAAGGGCATACATTTTTGTACATGGTCAAAAGCACATGGTCATGCCACTGTTATATAAGCATTGCACTGGAAGGTGTTCTTAATAGTTAGATATTTATTAGTTATAATGGCTTCTGCATATTTGTAGAACAAATTATCTTTTTCCCCTCTTAAGTTGGTTTTCATCATCTGATGTGGCTTGGAATTTTTACTTTTGCTTTTACTCTTCATCAGTTGTAGATCTAGAATGTATTGACGATGCACTGGGACCAATTTAAGCTTATATCCATCTATTACATTTATCAGGTCCTTTTGTGGGTTTCATTCATATTTATGAATTCTGAGGCAAGATTTCATCTTTTGATTCAATATCAATGTTTTACAATTATTGGGATAGATTGGCTTCTGCATTGGTGCAAACAAGATGAAGATCTGTGTAATCTGTTCTATAGAGCCCTTCAGATGGAAACGTTTTAGTCTGTTTTGAGTAATGCTTTTTGTTTGTATGAAGAGAACTTGTGGATTATGTATTATTTTTTAATTCTTTTCTCTGTTAGATGATATTTTGTATGGGAAGATTCATCGGTGTGAGCATTTATTTGTAAGAAGCATCCTCTGCACAGTATATTTTACAGCAGTACATAGCAGCATCAGGAGTGAGGATACAGAGCTCGTTTTGGAATTCTTATGCAATGGGTCGAGTGAAGATGCTAACTTCAGAGTATGATATAACCACCAAAGTAACAAAGACTAAGAATCCTTCCAAGGATGTCGAGACAGGGGGTTTTGTTTCGTGGTAGATGATGTCGGATATGTGGTATGTAGAGCTTGTAGTTGCAGGCAACAAATTCTATGTAGGAAGCAATGGAAAGCTTGTATGGAGGCATATTTTGTGGCTTGATGCCATTGAGGCCAAAGGTCCAATAAGGCCATTGTGCCAAGTTCTTCAGGTCAAATTTCTACCCTATTATCTCTTTTCCATCAAAGCATCAAGACCAAACATAATACAAATAAGATCGGTAATGGTTAGAAGATTTCAAGAATATCCAAGGGAGACACACCTCAAGGTGGTAAAGAGGATCTTGAGATATCTCATGGGAACAATTGAATATGGAATCTGGTACCCCAAAAGTAGTGAATTCAGTATAAAAGCATATACAGATGTAGATTGGGCAGGCAACATTTATGACAGGAAGAGTACAAGCGGAGGAGCATTCTTTGTTAGAAATTGCTTAGCATCATGGCTGAGAAAGAAAAAATCATCAGTGGATCTCTCAACATGTGAAGAAGATCATATAGTTACCACGATGTGTTGCACACAAGTTCTTTGGATGAAACAGACATTGGAATATTATAAGATAAAATCGAAAATCCAATTCCTTTATTGGGTGATAGCACAAGCGCAATAAGTGTCTCCAAGAATCCAGGTGTTCGACACAAAAAAAAATATACCAATCAAATATCATTTCTCGAGGGAACAAGTAAATGAAAAGAAAATCAATCTGGAATATGTGAGCACAAAGAAGGAAATTATAGATATCATGACCAAGCCACTACCAAAAGCAACATTTGAGCACTTTAGGAATGAATTGGGGGTCATTCTTGATCCCACAAACAATTAGAAAGTGCATAAATTTTATAAGGTAGAATTCTCATGATGTATCAACTTCTAATCGAATGCAAATATGAAGGAAAACTAGTCTACTAGTTCACTACAACAATTGGTATCACTTGCTCGGGGGAGCATTGTTGCAAATCATAACGAGATCAAGTGGAATGAAAGCATAAACTCGGGGAGTTCAAAGAAGGTTATAACATAAGAAATATTACTTACTTGAATAAGGCATAGTTCAACCCTTGTCATTGTTGTCAAAGGGGAGTAACTAAGATCGAAACAAAGGGGAGTAACTAAGATCGAAACCAAACTGCGCACACAATAGAAGGGGAGTGTAACTCAAATTAGAAACCATCTACGTCGGAAAAGTGGAAGAGAAGTTTAAATCGAAACTAGAAGGAGAGTAAAATATTGAACAAGTGTACATTGAACAACACGATGGATTCTCACCGATGAAGATCAATATTATGTGTGCGGAGTTGAAGAAATATTTTTGGATTAAAGTAATCTCCTAGAGCTTGGTACAAAATATTAGACTCATACCTCATTGAACAAGGTTTCGAAAAGGATTCGTAGAAAAAATCTATACATAAAAGAAGGAGAACATCTCCTCATTGTAATAGTATATGTGGATGACATCATTTTTGGCGGATATCATGAAAAAATGACATATGAGTTTACATATGTGATGAAAGAAGAATTTGAGATGCCAATCTTTGGGAGACTTGTATTTGTTTCTCGGACTATAGATCAATCAATCAGACAGAGGTATGTTCATCTCACAAAGCAAGTATATCAAAGAGATGATGAAAAGATTTAAGATTGAAGACTGCAAACCTATTGGGACACCAATGGAAGTTGGATGCAAGATGATCATAAATGATGATTCACCAAAGGTAGACAAAACATTATAAAGATTCATGATTGGCAATCTACTTTACTCTTGACATCAAGACCGGACATCATGCAAGCAGATGCGACTAGCTAGAAGATTTCAAGAATATCCACGGGAGACACACCTCGAGGAGGTAAAGAGGATCTTGAGATATCTCATGGGCACAATTGAATATGGACTCTGGTACCCCAAAAGTAGTGACTTCAATATAAAAGCATATACAGATGCAAATTAGGAAGACAACATTGATGACATAAAGAGTACAAATGGAGGAGAATTATTTGTTGGAAATTGCTTAGTATCATGGATGAGCAAGAAATAATCATCAATGGCTCTCTCAACATGTGAAGCACAACATATAGTTTCCACAATGTGTTGCACACAAGTTCTATGGATGAAGCAAACATTGGAATATTATAAGATAAAATTTAAAAATCCAATTCCTTTATTGTGTGATAGCACAAGTGCAATAAGTGTCTCCAAGAACCCCGTGTTCCACACAAAAACAAAGCATATACCAATCATATATCATTTCTTGAGGGAAAAAGTAAATGAAAATAAAATCAGTCTAGAATATGTGAGCACAAAGAAGGAAATTACAGATATCATGACCAAGCCACTACCAAAAGCAACATTTGAGCACTTGAGGAATGAATTGGGGGTCATTCTTGATCCCGCCAACAACTAGAAAGTGTAGATATGATATAAGGGAGCATTCTCATGATGTATCAGCTTCTAATCAGTGCTAAATATGAAGGAGAGCTAGTCTCCTAGCTCACTACAATAATTGGTATCACCTACTCAGGGGGAACATTGTCACGGTCAAAACAGATCAAGTGGAATGAAAGCATAAACTCAGGGGGAGTTCAATAAAGCAAGAACATGAAAAATATTGCTTACTTGAATAAGGCATAGTTGGCCCCTTTTCATTGTTGTCAAAGGGGGAGAGTAACTAAGATCATAAACCAAACTGCCACAATAGAAGGGGAGAGTAACTCAAATCAGAAACCAGCTTGCATCACAAAAGGGGAAGAGAAGTTTAGATCATAAACTAGAAGGAGATTAAATCATATCAGAATGGTCTAGTCACCCAAAGAAGAAGAGTAATGTCAAAGGGGAGCCATGTAAAAGAGAAGTTAGAACCCGAAACCAATTATAATTTTTTTTCCATCAAAGTATGCAGAGTAGTTTGAGGTAATTTGTGTTGCCATAAATAACAAAGGGGGTGATTGTTGGACCTTTGTCATGAGACATATGTGTTGTCATTGATGTCAAGATGAATTAGTTGATGTCAAGTATTACAGATGGAAAAATGGGAAAATTGGTAAGGTGAGCATGCAAGAAAGATGAAGGTTGATTGGTAATGTCAACTCACAGAGGCTTTGATATGATCAAGGATGAGTCCTAAAGGACTTAGATAACATTTGAGCAAGCCAAGGATATAAGGTGTTAACCACCAAGTACATAGAGAGCCGTGGAGAAAAGAAGCTCAAGGAAGGAACCATGGACTAAAGGAAATCTCTAGAAGAAGGAGTTGAAGGCGGGTGAGTCTTTGTAGAGTGAAGAAGGTCAAAAAGTAAAGCCATGGGTATGAATATTTGGAGAAATCCATGTATAAAGGAAAATATGCAAAACCATGGATAAGCAGAAAAGCTACTAAGTATAGAAGATTTCCATAGATAGAAGGAAAGCCACAAAGAACTAGAAAGGAGAAAATCCGTAGAAGGTAGAAAATAAGGAGGAAGCCACGAGAAGTTGAAAAATCTGCACAATGCATATAGATGTTGCGGATAACTAAAATCCGCATAAAGAAGGGAAAAGCCGAAGGACAAAAGGAGAAGCCACGATATGAAGGAAAATATCAAAGACACCAAAGGAAGTCACGAGAATGATCAAAGTGAACTAGATTTGGATCAAGGTCAATTAGTCAGAGTTCAAATTGAAAGAGTGAACATTTGCATTCATATTTCGAAGGAGATTTGATTGAAAAAGAATTGCAACTGCAAGTACAACTGGAACTTCACACAAACTAATGAAATTATTTGTTCTAGCTACCAGCATTTAATGCATGTTGACCACAAGGAAATTTGGTTGTAAGCTCGGTGGAGATTCCTGATTTCAAGGAAAATTAAAATAATACAAAGAAGACAGGTCATCATTTTAATTTCACAAAGAAAATTCTAAACAATGCAAGTTTTCTATTTTTGGAAGTTGGCTAATAATTTTTGTCGAGATGCATGGAAGGAGGAATGAAGGCTGAATAAGGAAAGAAAAAAATCTAGACTTTGAAAGGAACGATAACCAGATTGTACCAAGCCAAGAACACAGATGCTAATCAAACACCATGATCTATAAGATGAAAGCAATTCGCTAGAATAACTTTACATAAAACCTTTGCAAATAAATGAGAAGCAATATCATATATTATAATGGAACTCAATGCAATACATTGAGAATGGGCCTTGCTTAAATAGGCAAGGAATAACAATCTAAGAACCAATCAAGGTCGTAGATCAAGCCATAAATCAAGGAAATAACTAGTCATCAAAGAACTAGTCAAGACCATAGATTTAGGAGAGAACTAGATATCAAAGATCTAGTCAATACCATAGATCAAAGAAAGAACTAGTCAATACCATGGATTAAGGAAAGAACTATACCTAACAACTAGATAATATCTCCTAATATCTAAATAAGATAAAATAAATATCCACACACATAAGTGGGTGAGGATAAATACAATAAAGGTAAATAAAGTACCTAGGTGAACATGAGCTAAGGTAAATACCTACTCTAACACCCCCCCTCAAGTGAAGCTAGGGGCCAAAATAGATGTGGCATGTCCATAGTATGAGTCTCGGCAACTAGGCCTGATGAGGTACTCATGTACAATAACTGGGAAAAAGGGACACCGCAAGGTACCCAAAACTAGTAACAACAAAGTAAAGAGAGTAAAGACCCACTCCAAGGCATCCCAAGAAGCTCGGCTCAAAAAAACTCGTACAATGCTGAAGAAGTTTGGTGTGCATTGTGGTCTGAATCCACTACTCGATCACAAAACTAAAAACAACTGACACCTGGGTTTCACTAGAATAGCTCCATACAAGGAGACTGGCCAACAGTGATGTCGAAAGTGCAAAAAAAACACCAAACATAATTCAATCAACTGCTTCAAATAGGTGTGCCACGATCCAAGAACAATAACCAAAGCAACAAGGCAAGGACACAAACTCCAGAGTGTCACGATCCAAGAAAAGCCAAGGTAACAAGGCAAGGACACAAACCCAAGAAGCAAGATCAACACCACACCCTCCCATACTGCTGAATGGGTGGAGTGATGCTACAAATCTGTATGAGTTGTCAAAACAACTACTCAAACATTGACAAACTAACACTTGGAATGCACCAGAATAGCTCCCCACAAGAGATACTGTCAACATGCCAAAAGTGTCAAAAATATAGATATAAAATCTCTCAACAAACAAGAGAGATACACTACACCTGCTAAAAAAAAATTCTCAAAACAAGAAGCATCACAATGCATAAGGTATAGAAAGTGGAGCAAGAGGCCGAATGGTGGAGGAGCCACGCCTGTAGAGTCCTCTCAATGAATGCCTATGTCGCCACCACGAGTGATCAGATATCCACCCCAAATCAACACGGATGGATGAAGAAGATGCCTGCATATGACTTGGTGCAAAATGCACAATGGGTGCATGCAAAAGAACATTAGAATGTGTGTCAGGTTGATCATGTCTGACAACTGAAATCTTAGGTTTCTCAAGCCTGAGTGAAGGTGCATAACTCATGTGTTGCTCATGATCCTCAGAAAGAGTCGAGTGAACAAAAAAAGGAGCTCTATCAATGTGTGATCCCAATGAAGTATCTACTCGAAAACCAATGTCATGACGAGAATTCCACTTAACATGTGGAATAGAGGAAACAATACCTTGTGAATGTCTACCAATGACTCTGCTAGTGAGACCCATAGAACGGAGCATGCGAGAATTGAATGCAGTGGTATGCTTCTCAAAAAGCCATGCAGTTGAGCAGAAGTAGGATACACAACATGTGGTACTATAATAGGCACAGATGTGGAAGAGCATGCAGTAATAAGCCTCACAGGTTTAGAAGCATCAAAAGTAGGTTCAAGCTCAAAGACTGGTAGATCAATGTCAGTGGGTACAAGAGCAATAACTGCAAGTGGACTAGGAGCATGGATATGGTTGTCCACAATATGATGGTGATGTTGTAGGCTAGCAAGTTTGTTCTGCAGGAGTGTATTATTGTATCCTTATCGTGAATGAGTGATTGTAGAAGAGAATTTTGCTTCTTGAGCGATCTATTTTCTTCCACAAATTTTACAATATCCTCTTGAAGTCCACATACTTTAGAGAAAAGCATATCATTCTCATAATCCATGATAGGTACAAACTACAACTCCCAAAAATTTAGGACATCGGGCTCAGCTGAAATTACGTCCACAATTGATTACAACACTCCTCCATATTTGACACTTTATAATTATAGTGCAAGTCTCAAAATAAATATTTCCAATGGAAAGAGCATGAAAAAAAAGTACTTTTGGCAAAAACGGCACTTAAAACCAAGATATCGATCAAAAGTTACAAGCTTTTTAAATATTTTTCTCTGTTATTTAAATTAGGTACCACTAAAACAAAATAAAATGTTGTTGCATTCACCACACAAATAAAATTAAAGGGGGCTGAAGCTAAGCACCTACTAGTAGGAATTAAGCCCTCATATGACCATACCATATATGATCAAGGGCTAAGGATTTTAATGGAGTCACATCTAACTCACATGTGTAAAAGTAACCTTTATTGCAGTAAAAATACTGTAAATCACGGATTTACCTTGAAATACTAAAAACGTGCATAACATCCAAGTGGACCCCCGCCAAATAAGGAAAGATCCCAAAACCTTCCCAATACGTAAACCGAGATAGATACACTACAAGAGAAAAGAAAAATTGTCCTGCGGATCTCAAGAAATCCAATGAGATCCAAAAATAATCTCACGTTTTCTTTTTCCCTTGTCTCGAATCAAAGGCACACTGTGTGCTTCTCTGCAAAAAAAAGAAAAAACAACAAAAAATGACTGCTTCAGAATTGGATGAGTTTACAATGATATTAGGGTTTTCACGCCTTTAAAATCCAATGGAATCCTCTGCTTTTACATAAAAATGCACGCAGCAACAAAATACGACCAAATCCAAAATCTATGAATACACAAATAATTTATTTACAAAATAAAACTTATAGATGGATGTCAACAACAATCTCCACTTTGATACCATGAAAGGAATGATAACCATATCATACCAAGCCAAGAACAGATATGGTAATCAAACACCACGATCTATAAGATGAAATAAATTCGCCAGAATAACTTTACTTAAAACCTTTCCAAATAAATGAGAAGCAATATCATATATTATAATGAAACTCAATGCAATACATTGAGAATGGGCCTTGCTTAAATAGGCAAGGAATAACAATCTAAGAACCAATCAAGGTCGTAGATCAAGCCATAAATCAAGGAAATAACTAGTCATCAAAGAACTAGTCAAGACCATAGATTTAGGAGAGAACTAGACATCAAGGATCTAGTTAATACCATAGATCAAAGAAAGAACTAGTCAATACCATGGATCAAGGAAAGAACTATACCTAACAACTAGATAATATCTCCTAATATCTAAATAAGATAAAAAAATATCCACACACATAAGTGGGTGAGGATAAATACAATAAAGGTAAATACATGAGCTAAGGTAAATACCTACTCTAACAGACTCACAATTGGGAACATTTAATGATCCAGATTCACAGGTGATAGATCAGTAAGAGTACATGAATCAAATTTTGAAGCAAGCATTTTGGGTCATTGGTGAAATAAAATAAAAACTCTAAGTCATTCGGTTTTGTTTCTCATGAGAGAAAACTAAGGCACTAGAGCCAAGAGAGTGAGAGGTAGAGAATAGAAGAAAATATGATGCAATCAAGCTAAGAAGATCTACAGTGGTAAAGAAGAGAGAAGGGTGAGATTGAGAAAATGAAGAAGAATATGATCAGATAAACAGAGCATCATAGCAGCAGACTGAATGAGAAAGAGAAAGAAGAACGGATGAGTAGAAGAAAGTGACAGAGAGAAAGAAAAAGATCAAGCCAAAAGAAAGATCATAACCTATTACACAAAGTAATATGTAACTAGATGATAACATTGTGATTTTAAAGTAAGTCTAAGTTGCGAGAGAGGAAAAGTACAACCCAAGTGTGAGTGTGTAAAAGGTATGATGGAAATGTTTCAGATATTAGATAGTTTGGAAGAGTTTTATGTGTTCTATAGAGTTTATGTGTAAGGGTTTGAATCCAATACAAGTTATGAAAGTGTGTAATATAACGAGTTGAAGAAGCGAGGGTTTGAAAAAGGGTTTGAAGGTGTGTGAGTTGAATCAGTTATCTCCATTAGTTTTGCACAAAAAAATATTATATATATTAATTCAAAGGTGATTGAGTGGGTTTTTGATCATCTTAGGGTGTTATAGCCTCCTTGGGAGTTAGTGCTTCACTAAACTAGGGGGTTGGGGCTCTTTGTGGGGTTTGTGCTTCACTAAACCAGGGGGTTGGTGCTCTTTGTGGGGTTAGTGTCTCACTAAATTAGGGTTTGGTTATCATTTTTGATTTGGTGCTCAACTAAATTTGAAAAATATCTAGGATAAAGTTTTGTTTTAGTGGGTTTTCTTTCCCTTGAGGGTTTCTAACTTTTATCTTATGTTATGGTGTTCTATCTCTTGGTTATGGTTATTTGAATGTATGTTGTATGATGTTGTGCACACATTAATGGTTGAATGTTTTATGATTTAAGCAAGTAAATAATTTTATTTTTTTTAAATTTAAAGGACTGATTCACCCCCATAGTCCATTGTGCTTCAAACATAGTGGTGACATCGGCTGTGTATAAGGGTGATCAAATCCTAGCTGACTATGTTTTAGGAACCATATATTACACTATGATGGTTTTATTAGAGTTACAAATTCATTTCAAAGATAAAAAAGAAGGTTGAGACATAACAACATCTATTTCCAAGTAGGTGAGGCACACAGAAAGGTTTAGACCCAAAATCCAAGTAGGTGCAAGAACATATAAGAGGGTTAGGAACGTATGGAATATTTTGACCTAGTTGTATGGTTTTGAACAAATATAGGTTAGGTTTCTTTATCAGAAACAAATAATTTTGAGTCTCACATCAACTTGTTCATGTATTCAGATCACTCAAAATATCACAGGTCCTCATAGAATTAGTTAAGTGTAATTTCTCATTTATGTTTTGATAGTTGTTAGATCAATAGTTACTTTGTAGAGCATTATTTTGATTTGGGAAATTAATTATATCAAAATAGCCTCATGTTGCATTATTTCATCCTTTTTATGTATAATAATTAGAAAAATACTAAAATATTAATAGGGAATGAAATAAGATTAAATCACTTAAAAAGTGAAATCAATTAGATCATAGTTTAAACATGTGAGTTATAATTCAAGAAGATTTTAAATAAAAAATGTAGTGTGCGTGCTTACTATCATTCAAGAGAATTTAAAGTACGGATATATATTTTTTGGTGATTAATGCTTTCCTTTCCATCATTCTTTAATAGGTTATCTTGCAACTACTTTAAACCACAAAGTATCGTGCACTTATAAGTGATAACTTAAATTCTCATTTTCTTCATTTATTTCAACACGTTCTCTTATTTTTCTATTTGTATTTAATGTGGATTATATATTTAAGAATTTTTTAAATAAAGGTTTTAAAAGTAGTAATCTCACCATCATTAGCATCCTTAGAGCCCTTGATAGTTTACAACTAGAATTATTAATAAGTGTTGGAGATGAGTGTTGTGAGTCCCAAAAGAAATAGTTTTGGTGAGTGTTTGTTTTTTTGGGATATCTTGGGATTTATCCTATCTCAAAACGCAACTCTGCCTCTATTAAATTTCAAAAATATAAATTATATTAAAACATTAATATCTCATGAACATTTAAATCTATAAAGAAACCAAAGGATTTTTTTATTAGAAGGATAAGAGAAACATAAACCTCTCACAAAACCTAATTATGAAAATCTATAGTTTTTACCTATTTTCATTTCTCCTCTTCAAATTTTCCTTTTATTTCCCTACACACTACATTTCTAGTCTATTTCTCTTATCAAAAATATTCCCCAAGGTTTAATTTATTGATGTGAATCTAGCTGCAAGAGGTTGAAATACCTCCAAAACACACATAAACAGATTTGCAAATAAAAACCAGGAGTTTCAAAATAGCTTACTTCTCATTATGGAATCCACACTGATCTATTACATCATTACAATCCTCCTTTTATTTCATGTCTACTCTAAAAACCCTAAAATGCCAAAAAATCCTAAAATGCCAAAAATTACGTACTAGCAAACAACTTGAATGGACCCCAAATTTTGTGTGCCAAATATTCTTTCATAAATTAGGGCTCACACAAAATTTGGACTTATTCTAACAAGCACAACAAAAGTTATTAAAGTTCTAAGACCTACTCAAAAGTCAAAAAAACATTTGGAGCCAATTTTAGGCCACTAAATGAAGGAATCCGGCCTGCAAAACATGCTAACATGGGCACAACCTTGCAAAGAAAGTTAACTCCAGCATAGTACTAATGTATATTTACCACCCTATAAAATGCCAGGACGATCAAACGGTCAGATCAAAAGTTATAGTCTATGCAAGTTATGCTCCCACATCATTTATCAAATAATATCCTAACCACACTTATAATGTCTTATTATTGTGGCTTAGCTTATGATATACACAAACTACTAATGTATACATCTCCATCAATCTCTTCATATGTAGTAAGTTTCTTTGTACACATATATGAATATTATGAAAGCATGCACAAGGCGTGTCAACTATTTAATACAAATTTATGAAAATAATTTTTGACAATGCTTCACTTCTTGCATTAAATGTCAAATTTAATACCATTTGGGAAGATACCAATTTTAAATTATGATTATACACACACACACACACACACACACACTACTATTTCTCTTATCAAACAGTACCCACAAGGTTTAATTTATTAAATAATATCCTAACCACACTTATAGTGTCTTATTATTTGCTTAATTATGATATACACAAACACTACTAATGTATACATCTCCATGAATCTCTTCTCTATGTAGTCACATGAATTTTCTTGTACACATGTATAAGAAGATTATGAAAGTATAAACATGTCAGATGATTTAATACAAATTTATGAAAATTATGTTTGAAAATGCTTCATTTTTTCCATTAAATGTCAAATTTAATACCATTTGGGAAGATAACAATTTTAATGTGTGTGTGTGTGTGTGTCCATTTACACGTGTGTGTAAAATTCACTAGATGATTCACAAAATATGTTTTGAAACAATTTGAGAAATCTTTTCATATACTCTTCATATTTTTAGATTTAAATATGTGCAAATGGTATGGTTTCTAAAAAGATACATCTAGCAATTTTGTCATTTCATGCTAAAAATGGAGTCCACATTATAAGCATTTATACATCTTTAGATGTATCCAGATTATGGATATTCTCCTTCTCTCATCTAGTCACATGAGATGACTTGTCTTATAAGGAAGTATAACAAATATAAACGCTAGATGATTAATCTTGGTTGTTTAAATTCTAAAACTACTTTTGTCCCTTATATTTTCCATCAACCCTAATATCTTTATTTAAGTAAGATCCTTGTTTTCTAAATTGTTCCCTTGTTTCTATCCATTTACACCATAAAAAAATCATCAAAAGATTTGAATCACAAGTATGAATCAATATGAGAAATAAGAGCATTATATTCAATAGTTTAAAGAGTAGATTTAAATATGTGTATTAAGGAAAGTCAATATTTTTTAGTTCAGATCGGAGAAAAATGACCTATGCGAGCAATCATTTTAGGATTTCGCATTATCATGTACAAAATGGAGAAATCTATTATAAGAATTCACAAGATTCTTAATTTCAAGAAGAATACAAGAGATAACACACCCAAATTTTCATTTTTCGTGTCAATAGTAGAAGGAGAAAGAATGTATTTAATTATATCACATTGTTTTAAAATTGTATATTCATCTTACTAAAACAAAAACATGTAGGAATGTTCGAGAGTTATCACAGAAAATATAGTGAAAGAAAAGGCTAGAAAGGCATGGCCCAAATATTTGCGGAACATTGACGGCCCGACAACTTGTCATCAAATAAAAGGGGTGTTGTAATATTGACGGGGTACGTAGTTGACGATTGATTTCACAAGGATGATGCGGTGAAAACCACGAAGTCTGGGGTTCAAAACCCACGCCATGCACTAATATTAATAGTATGTATGCCTTGGGTATAAGGAGGTCTCCGGTTCAAAACCCGAACAGGAGGTCTCAGGTTGAAAGGCATGGTGGACTCGATTCAGAAGTCTAAGGCGCTTGGTGGAGAATATATTAATAATACCAAGATCTCTTCAACAACGGAGCTTTAATTTGAGATTTAGAGAGATACAAGAAAAACAAGCATCAATGGTGCAAGCACATTTTTATTAGTATTTGTTAAGCGGAAAAAAGTACAGTTAGCCATCATTAACAAGTCCAAATTCCATTAACAACATGAAACTAGTAAATTTTGGAGGCTATTGTGCCTATGCTCTTCCCTAGTATCTCTACTGTAACACAGTAATTCAAATTATATCGACTTACGAAAAAATAGATGTGAAGACATCCTTATCTCCTTGATCGGCCATCAGCTCGACGACAACAGAGTTAGCGTACTGCCCGTAAACTGAAAAAACGAAACCAGCTACCTCTTCTTCAGTCGACATATTTTCCTTGTTGAGCGACGCTGCCATTAGCAAGTTCCGACTGTCCCCTGGTACTGTGTTTTGGAGAGCTTGGAACATCTTCTTCCGTGAAGGAATCAGTCCCTGTGTTTCTAATGCGCTTATCCTCAGGATTTCAATATTGGAATCTGCTACTCCTGCTCCTGCTCGTGCAGCCAAATATGCAAACAGAAAGGAACATCTGATCCAACTTAATTCCTCCACACGAGCTTGCAAATTTTGAAGCAAAATTTCTAATTCCACGAAAATGTCCCCAAATTTAATGCAATTTGCGAGGACATTGGAATCCACACCCCCCGCCTTGAATTGCTTGCACGTTTCATTGTATAAAAATTGAAAGTTTTCGCCCAAGGGCTTTAAGTCATTGCTGAATTTGGCTTCTAGATTGCACCTGCTACAGGCGCAGTGGAAATTCCACTTATCTGAGCATATGATCTGTCTGGCGTGGAAAGGAATTAATACGTCAAAATAATGATCAACAATCTCTTCCCCCTCTTTAATGTCTTTTGAAGCATGCACAAATAAAGCTTTACCAACAAACATTCTCTCACAGTTTGGCAAGCAGGAATGGTTAACGAAGGAAGGAAGCCACCAGATGCCTGTAAAACCTTGAGAAGAAGCCGTTTCAGCAGGCATGCCAAAGGAATTCAGATCTACGATTTTTTCAATTAAGGGCTCATCAGCGGCATACACGCGGGCACCGCCTTCCTCTTCCTCCATCTCAGGAAGTCTTTGTAGGCATTGCACACTGCCATCATAAAGCTCGGAAATTCTACTCAATACCTTTCCGGACCTGCACTGAGTAATCTCTCTCACAAGATTTTCCACGTTTTCGGCAACCGCAATCGGATTGCACACCATCAACGACTCTCCCCTTGATATATCTTTAACTGCAAACACGCCTCTCCCACTGCCATTCGAGGTCAATTTCACAGTGACATTTCCGATATAATCTAGAATCTGTAGTGAAGCCTGCTCTCTTCCAGCGAGAAAGCTTGAGATCTCATATATTCCCATGCTCTGCTTGTGCGATGTTGCAGCTTGATCCAAGTAGAGCTTTATATCCGTGTCTTGGGGCTCGCTTTGCAACGCTTGCCTAAAAGCTTCCTCTGCCTCACTGTACATCTTCTTCGCCAGCAGAGCCATGCCTTTGCGATACAGAGCTTTGGCGAGTTTCTCGTCAATGTCAAGAGCATGATTACAGTCAGCGAGAGCCAGGTCGAACTCCTGCAACTTCAACATAGCCGCGGCCCTGTTGCAATAGACGACTTTGAGGAACTCCGTGGAAGCAGCATTTTCATTTTCAGACAGCTCCTCTATACAACAACCGTAGTGAATGGCCGCGCCCTGGAAATCTTTGGCTTTAAAGCATGTGTTCCCCGCTTCTTTATGCGTTTTCGCAATCTCCATTTTCTCCTCAAATTTACTCTCCATACTGCAAATTCATTCACCTTCCCTCATGGAATATGTTTTTATTTTACCCGCCCACTGCAAATTGCCGTCTCTACACTATTAAAATTTCCCTTCTATTGCCGTATTTTAAATTTCTTGTGCCTACACACGTCAGCTTTCTGTGCGACGTGGTTGCTTATGTGGCCGAAAATCCCACTCTCCTCGCGTAAAAAAAACTCAACTTATGTGGCTTTTTTTAATATGAACAAAGAGAATATAATTTAGAGAGTATATGGGTTATATTTGTATTTTTAACACAAAGAAACAATTAAATTTTAATCAAGACGCGGATGTAACCATGGAATAAAGGAAAGCTTTAGAAGAAGGCGCTGAAGGCAGGTGAGTTCCGCAAAGTGAAGAAGGTCAAAAAGTAAAACAACATAACAATCATCGGAAGGCTATATAAGCTTCCTTTTTATGTTCTCCTCGTGTTAAAGAAAGCACAAAAAAACACTAATTGCTCCCTAAACAATGATTCAAGTCATGCAAATCCATTAGGGAAGTGCCCTATATAGGTCTGAATTCTCATCCCAGGTCTAATATTCTCCATGTTCTCTCCACTAACAAGAGAAACTAACTTTCCCAAGTATTTAGGGCAAGTGTAAAACTCAAGAAAGGAATTGTCAAAGTATGTTTGTCAAAATATGATTGTGCTATGGTATATATCACATGTTAGGAAAACAACATGTAGCTCGAGAACTCTTTAAAGTAGTGGGTATATTGGCCATGCACAGGGGTGCCCACAACCCACCTAGCTTTGTTTTGTAGGAACATTGTCTTACACTATGAAAATTATTTCCAATAAGGTGAGGAACACAAAATGTTCAAACCCAGAATACAAATAGTTCCAAGACCACACAAGAGGATCAAGACAGTATGGATGCTTTAAACCTATAAGTTGTAAGGTTTTTACCAAATTTATAGTTTCAAGTGCCAATCTCAACAACAAATCATTTTAAGTCTCAAATCAACATGTTCCTACATTCAAATCACTCAGAATCTCCCAAGTCATCACAAAATCAGCTAAGTGAAATTTCTCCGTTGTGTTTTGATATTTTCTAGATCAATAGACCCTTATTAAAGAATTATTCTAATTTCGGCAATTAATGTTGGAAGTTAATTAGATCAGAATAGCCTTCTGTTACATTATTTCATCCTCTTTATTTCTGTTAATTAGAAACATGCTAAATTATTAAAAAAGAATCAAATAGGATTAAATCTTTTTAAAATAAAATCATTTGGTGAACATGACTCCCTAATCAAACATTGTAGCCTTAACCATGGTGTCTTTAGGGTTTCATATAGTATTTAGGTCTAATTTGATCATAATTTCCATATGTTCCTTATTTACCCTACTAGTGTAGTGTTTGGATTTAAAATAAATCTATTGGTCATTCTGAGATTTCACCTCCCACTTGCAACGTCATAATGCAATGTATTCTTCTATTACTATCTCTAGTTCTCTTATTGATCCACCCTCTAATGAAGTTCCGTAACATGAAATTGAAACCAATAGTGAACACTCTTATGATTATCATCATGATAAGGACAAAATTGTAGACCAAGATCAAGTTGAGATGTTATCCGATATTCATGTTCAACTCCGCGCTAACCCACATCATACTGATCCTATTATCAAGCTTCTTCTTGGTGTTAATCTTTTTCGTGATTAGATATATAATGATGAATCTTTTATCGATCAATCTCAGCTAACATCTATTGTACCCACATCTATTATTCATGTACTTCCTTAGGGACATCTAGCATACCCATGAACAATGTGTGTATGCATGTTCCTATAGTCACTATTAATACTACATCTCCCATCTATCATCATATTGGCTCACATACACGATCAAATAGAACCTAGGTTCATGACTCCCTTATTTCTCTCCAAGCAAAAAGTTTACAATTACAACAGGGTGTCTCTCATACTTCTCATTATATTGACTCTTCTAAATTATTCCATAGCACACTTTCACTTGATGTTGTTTCATACCCTTTTCCTGTTGGTTTCACTACACCTAAGCTTCATATGTATGATGGAAAGGTTGGTCCACAAGAACATATTTAATATTTTCATATTGCTTTCTTTGACTATGCATCTAATGATATATTGCTGCTAATATATTCCTAAGAGCCTCAAGTATTTTTCATTGCAATGGTTCTATAATGTCCCCACACATTTTATGCAATCTTTTACAACATTGGAAAATCACTTATAGGAACAATTTTCAATTAAATATTTTCAATTCTAAACAATGCAAGATTTCTATTTTTGGAATTCAGTCATTAAATTGGTTTGTCAGATGCGTGGGAGAAGGAAGAATGAAGTCTAACAAGAAAAGAATAAAATTTGGACTTAGCTGGAAACATTTAATGATCTAGATTCACATGCGACAAATCAGAAAGAGTACATGATGCAAATTTTGAACAATTGTTTTTGAGTCATTAGTGCAATAAAAAGAAAACCCAAAGTAATTTTTAAGTGGTTACTCATGAAAAATAACTAAGGAACTAGATCTAAGAGAGCGAAAGAGGCAGAGAAAAGAGAATATGATGCAATCAAGCTAAGAAGAGCTAGAGCGGTGAAGAAGAGAGAAGGGTGAGATTGAACCGATATTTAAAAGCATGATAAGATAAACAGAGCATGACAGCGGCATATTAAATGAGACTAAAAGAGTAGAATGAATGAGTAGAAGAGTGCGATAGAGAAAAAACACAGATCGAGCTAGAAAGAAATCATAATCTATTGCATAAAGCAATCTATAAGTAGATGATCAAACTGTGATTGTAAAAGAAGTCTAATTTGTAGCTTAACAATTTAGGGAGTTGAAGCTTCCTTATAGGTGGGTGCCTACAAAATAAATCTCTTGTGATGAGTAATATTCACTTGAGTTCTTTGTTGTGTGTAATATCAACATAGGTATAGGGGTTGGCGCTCCTTCTGGGATTAGTGTCTCACTAAAAAATCTTGTAAGATGGGTTATATTCTTATGATTCCTTACTTTGTGTGATATAAGCAATGATTTTGGTGCCTTTTTTTCTCCTGAAAGGTTTTCCCACGGTAAATATCTAGTCTCAGTGTTTATGTATGATGAATACTTGATTAATAATCTGCTGCTCATACATACAGATTGGTAAAAAATATAAAATAATGTCTAGAGTGTCAAAGTTTTAATCTCCACTTATTCACCCCCCTCTCAGTGCTTGTGATCTGCAACAAAAATTTAACTTGAATTCCTTATGGTTGATTTAAGCGTTGAATTTTTGTTAAGAATAGATACAAATTGTTCCTGGTGGGACTAGGCATTTGAGCCAATATAGAACCCACTAAAAATAAAAATTATGATGTGTAAATGCTAAATTGACTCAAAGTAAATCTGGAACTAAAACAACCATAGCATGAGAAACAACCTTTAACGTAAGAAAAAGTTTTTGGGAGACTCATAGTTTCTTAAAATTTAATTTAATTAACAAATGGTCTATGGATAATTAATGGGATTCGATAAAGGAATTAATCATGCATTCTCCTTGAAAGACTATTGCCTTGCAAAGTAAAGTAATTAAAGATTGTAAAGTAGGAGATTTTAAACCTTATGTGTTTAATTCTCTTAAAAACTATAAGGTCATACAATGGAAACCTAAACTTAATGAATATGTAACCAGAAAAAGGTCATGTCATGGAGTATGCCTACATGACGTTTCTTACTGTAATTGGGTCATTGTCCTAGTTTATGTCGTTGAGTATGACATTGATGGGTACCCTATGTTATCTTATTATATGAGTAGGTTAATGTTTTTGTAAGTGTCTTATGCGTTGTTGAGTTACTCTATTTAGAGAATTTGTGGTATTGTGTAGTGAGTGATGTAAGATAAAAATAAATTATCCTTGTATTTTTACTGTTGCATTTGTTGTGTGTAAAATGTGGGCATTACATTTGGTATAAGAGTGGAGGTTCATGCTCTCAAAAATCTAGGACAGATTAGAGTTGTGATGATTTTTGCATGGTGGTGGAGGTGGATATTGGAAAAGTAATGTGATATATGTTGTTATGTGACCAATGTTGTAACTATGATATGATGAACGCATATCTCGTTCATGTCACTTAGTGCATATTTGTTACCATGTTGATGTGATTGTGATGATAGCATTCACTCTCTTTTTCATGGATTGAATGAGGAGTTCACGTGTGAAGTGATTCCTTGGTGTGTGTGAAAATAATGTTATTGTGTATTGTGAAGTGTTGGATTTTCTTATTATTTTGTGGTATGTAGGTGTGGTGATGTGTCGCATGACATAATTGGTGTATAGTGAATTAGATTGTATTGGGATGTTGCCATCGTGTTGTGATGAATTATGTGTGTCACCATGTTATATAACAATTGATTTTATGTTTTAATGTTACTCACTGTGTTCATCACACATATACTTTTTGTAATATGTGATGGTTCATGTTGTGATTTAGGGGCATATAGTGAGCGTATGATCCCTATTATATAGTGATTGCACTTTTGGTGCACTATGTGGTAATTTGATATATCATAACCCATAAAAGTAATGATTTTGTTAGACACTATACCCATACCATGTGTAAGATGCTATGGTTAATGTGTGTGAATCACCATTGTGTTAGTGATGTAGTTATGTGTTATGTTGTGAACCCTACACTAACCAAGCCTAAGGGAAATTGGTAAAAGGTGTATGTTTGGAGTGAGAAAATGTGTACCATTGACCATTCACTTGAGCTGAGTATGAGATAGGAAGTGGAGTCTTACATAGGCTGAAAACCTATTTTTGTTCATTTGGTATGTATGGCACTTGATCAACGGGTGTCATGCATATTGTGTTTCACGAAAAACTTAGGCTCAATAGATGACGACCTTTACTCCTTTCTCTCTCCATATATGGTTATCGTATGGATTCAACCTAAGTGTAGTTACGACTATGTTGAGCCTTATGGAAGTGGTGGAGGTATGATTTAGATAGAGATGATGATAGTTGTATTATTTGATATGTTATTTTACGAGTTGAGGCTTGATGTTCGAGTGCCATCAACTCATTGAGTATCCCTTTGGTGGCCATATAAGGTCACATAGTTATTGTGATGTACCATTTCTCTATGCATATTTTATTTGTTAACTAAACATTTTCTTGTTTCTTGCTAGAACCAATAGTTTTCTTGATTGACGTGTTCTTATATTTAGGGAATTTTATTTTGTTATTACACTAACATGTGGATTATTGCACTAACTATGGATATTTGGTCATTTTATTTACTTAGTTTTAAATTTTATTTTCATGTTTAAAAGTTTTACAGCCTGGCCCAAGGCTTGGGATTTTTTCTCCTTAGCATTTGAAACATATTGTTATTATGGTTCTAATGTCATAATGTGTGGATTAGGGTCATCAGAATGCACCATGGAGTGGTTCAACCTATGGACCTGATTCATTGTATGGGGTTATGCCATAAGGAGTTACAAATAACTAGTGGGTTATTGAACCATGAGTTATTATGTCACTTAGGTTATGGATGTATGGACTCTATGTACCTAGGGCCAAAGGGTGACCGAACTCCTTGAGGGAGACATAAGAGACTTGAGGGAGGCATAAGAGACTTTAGGGAGACATAAGAGACTTTAGGGAGGCATAAGAGACTTGAGGGAGGCATAAAGGACTTGTAGAGAGACATAAGAGATGTGTGTGTGTGACTAGTGCACTTGGAGTTTTATTTTTATGTTTGTGATGCTTTGGAAGGTACATGTAGTTTTTTCATGATGTTGTCGGAGGTAAATGTAGTTGTTTCATGATGAATTAGATCAAAGTGAGAACACAACCAAGTAGGAGAGCTCCTTCAGATGGAATTTTGAGGCTTGTTGTTAGCATGGGAGTTTATTTGCGATAGGATAAGGGTTTGTAGAATTAGGGAAAATATTTTATTAAAGAGAACAAGATGGGAAGGATATTCGGTGTGGATGGTCAGAAATAAGGAATTATTGGCACCTAAGTTACAAAGGGTAATAGTTTAGAAGTTGGGATTTTCGTGCAACATGGTACCTCAGAAAGTAGCTACCTTATTGCCCAAGGGAAAGGAGAATCATGTGGCTGAGGATGTACAAGAAGAATGGTATTCAAAGATGCAATATATAGAAGGGGTCATTATGGGAAAGGATTAGGTGTCCCATCTAAGAAATAGGATTGTCAGTGACTTCAATAATTTATCGGATTCAAACAACCACAAGATAGAAATATATTGGATTTGGAGAACAAGTGAGAGGACTGCGGACAATAATAACATCTACAATGAAAAAGGATACCAATTGTTGAGTATCATGGGATCTATTTAAATCTATGAGCTTCCTTATTTTTGTAACCTAGAGTGACTTTATCAGTGGCTTATGTTGTGAGTACATGAGGACTATTTCTACTTTTGGGGAAGAAGGATGCACCTAACAACACAACTGATAGGAAGAATTACTGTCATCGAAATCTTAGGCGCTGAAATTACAGGTGACCTAGATGACAATGATGGGGCGAATATCACCGCTTCCACCTTGAAGTATTAGCGAGGAGGGCACGCAATGGATATCTCAAAATTGACTGAACATGTTATCAGAGTGACCGCATGCTTAGTTACAAATTTGGGGTCTCAAAAGTGGTGGACTCAGGTAAATAAATGGTGGCTTCATGTAGCAAAGAATATGGATGATGGAACTGCGTACAACCTTGATTTATTTTTGAGAAAATTATATTGCAACCATACATTGAAGAACTTGATGGAGTAATTGAAGGGGAAGATTGATGAGTTGACTCATGCAGAGGTCCTTGACATTTTTTTATGTTGTGTCAATAAAGGAAAATAAAATATTATAGGGATGGAGGGATTTAGAAAGGATATTGGTCAGGCGTGTTTCATGAGTTGAATTGGCTGAAAGGTTTCCTAATTGTTTCGCCATTGCTACAATCTGTGCCTCTAACAATGGACTAACACCGGTGCCAATGCTCCCAACTGCCTTAGTGTGTAAAACTACTTCTAGTGCTTTACATG
This sequence comes from Taxus wallichiana var. yunnanensis, assembly GCA_018340775.1. Classification (NCBI taxonomy): domain Eukaryota; kingdom Viridiplantae; phylum Streptophyta; class Pinopsida; order Cupressales; family Taxaceae; genus Taxus; species Taxus wallichiana. Next base: position 725,451,779 of record CM031238.1, read on the forward strand.
GATCAGTGTATGTCTTATGTGAGCACCCTTCTAAACGGTGTAATCAGTCCTCCAAAAAACCATTGTGCATGATGGATTGCATGAATGTTATAAGAAAGCTAAGATAGAAGTGTTTTAAAATGGGCTTCATACTCCCATACACTTTCATTAGTACCTTTCTTGATATCTTTAAGCGTGCTTATGCTCTTCTGCTCGAATTCCAGGATATATAACTCTTTCAAGAAAGCATCCTTTAAAGCTGCATAATCTATGCAAGTATGATCAGGGTCAAACTTCCTATACTAGCTATGTGCATGTACCTGTAACGTAGTAGCAAATTTACTTGCCTTTCGCTCCGAAGCTATAATCCCTTTCACGCGCCACAATATTTCACACATGTGCACATGATCAACGACATCTTCTATGCCTCTATATTCCAGGAGAGGAAGAGACATCTCCATGTATATATTATGAGGTTGTTGCGGGCCTTTCTCACCTGATCTAGAACCTCTTGTGTTTCCTCTACCTCCATAACCACCATATCCATTAGAATTAGAACCACCTATTCCTCCTTATCCTCCACCTCGTAGATGTACTCTCCTATGCTCCAACAAAGAGTACTATACTGAACCCCTAAATTTTATGAGGTAGTTCCACTTCTAAAGGTGAATCCAAAGTTCTGCGCACTTACATTCTATGCAGATGATGCTCCTGAAAATGTCCCTCCAAATAACATTGAAGTCATTTGTCCTTCCATTGACGTACTCACTCTCTAACTTACTCTGGTTCTCTTACTTCCAAAATTCACTTGCTGACTACTTATTGTACTAGATACTAGAAAACCAAACGCAAGGGTGAGGTTATCAAGTAAGTTCAGATGCACACATGTGGCCCAGGTTGTCTCTACTGACATGCTTCCCTATGAGACCGAGGAGGGTTCTCTGCCATGCTTTCCCAGATGGGGGAGGTACTGACGCTCTGGTTCCATGTATTATACATGAGCTCTAAATAATTCATGAGCAATCTCTCTCCGCAACACCATCTATTGTACAATGTCCCACTACTTTTATATCTCCCTACCGTGTGCCTCATTACATTTGATCTACCTTTCTTCTCTCTACCTTGCTGCACGCCAAGTCCACCATATTTCACCAATCCTATTCCTTCCCCCACGCGTGGTGGGGTTTAGATAGCCATTGGTTTTTCCTTTAAATTCAAAGTTACCATCAAGATCTTGATTGCCAATGGAATACCTTGCAAATATATTCCTCTAGGATATTATAAAAAATGAAACTCAGCTACCTTAGGGAAAGAATATAACTATTTAGAACACCATGAAACCACGTATCCACAACGCGATTCCATATCAGATTGGTATCATAAAGAGATTGAAATTATTACTACGTCTACACTAGTGTGTGATATGTCCAATTCCATTTAGATGCATATGCAGTCAGCCACTCATACAACTCTACTGGAAAGATAGCAAAGAAGCTCTCATATAATCTATCATACAGATTATGTTCCACCCAATTTCGTGCATTAAATCCGGATCACATGGTGAACCTTCATGCATAATCTTCCTCTAGATCATGTATCCACTCTTCAACGCTTGTTAGAGTCAACTGGTATGTCTTCATCACGAACCATTCTAGAAACAACTGAAAAAGAGATCCCGACAACAGAACCAATGATGTAGCCTAGAATTTAACCAGATAACACCCTAGATGTGCTGGCACATCACTCAGCCTTGACTGAGTGATCACTCGAAGCGCGTAAAGGTACCAGGTACCTCTTTATGGTTTCTATAGCAAGATGTTAGCATGATGAAGACTAAAATCATATTCATAACTAATCCATCATTACGTAGTGCATAACAGATTCAGATTTAGAGAAGAATAAACTTAATTTATAATCATAATTGGAATAAAAACATGCAATACTTAAGCATACAATGATAATACTCTAATTCAGCCAATATATTCCATCTATTAATTAAAACAACATTACAGAAGCTTCTTACAATAATGGCATTCTATGCCAGTACGCGCATGGATCTGATAGTAATCACACGTGTACCTACTATATATATTTGTACTCTCTTCTATGCAGTCTAGCACACACACACGCACACACCTTCCTTCTTTGAACTCTCATGGAATATTAATGGAGAAGATCATGAAATCTCATGGAATATTTGAACCTTCCTTCTCCTTGACACCTTCTAATGATGCAACAGTGTGCAGAAAAACACAAGAGTGACAACAGAAACAAAACAAACTAAAACTAAAAACCATACATGCCCCAATTGAAAACACGCAAGGTGTGCAAAGCACTTATTCTACTGAAATCAAACCTATACTACCCTACACTAACCGGAAGCATAGGTGAGATAAACAAACCCTACAACTGGTTGTGAAAAGTAGCTCCCTTTTCTCAAAATGGATTGCCATGCAAATGATGTGACAATGAACATGGCTAAAAATGAGAGTGAGAAACTGAAACAGGCCCAATTCTCCACCTAGTCCACTAAGACATCGACTAGAAAGAGAAATAATTCCTCTTTTAGTTGCTTTGCATTTTTCTTGTAGAGGCATTGCAGCTGATCCTCATAATTTTGAAACTCATCCTCACATTCTAAAATGAATGTGACTAGTTCTAGCTTCTCTTTTGGCTTTAATGAAGCTAGGTACTTGATAGGACATGGTCTGACCCATTGAATATTCCTGCTTGTTTGAACTTCAATTTTAACAAGGAAGTCTTGTTGAAGACATCCTTGAAAAGAATGATTATCCACGACCTAATTTCCCTCTTGTTTCCCATTTACAAACAATTCTCCTCCCATATGAATGAATGGTATTGAATTGATGTCCTCTCCATTTATTTTCCCTTCTTTGATAACAAGAAGTTCCTCCATGTCATGCAACTGCTTTTGGGCCACTTACAACCTCAAATGAAGCTACTGGAAATTCACTACAAGTGTTCGAAGCATATTGATCATATAGGAGTTCCACATCCATCTGAAGGAAAAGTTGTTCATCATATCTAACCTCTTCATCCCACATGAATCATGTAAGATCAAATCCTTTCACCTATGGTTTTTCAGGAAAATTAAGGGAAGCAAGACCTCCTTGATTTCCTTCCATCATCACTTGTTCATCAAACAAGTCTGACTTCAAAATGGAAAGCAAGGAACTTATAACGATGTCATTTTCTCACAAAACCCTTAAATTTGACTTAGTTCCTCCCGCATGATCTTCTCTTTCTTCATTGAATGAATGTCATAGAGGATCCAATTCTTGAAATTCAAATTCAAAAGGATAACTCGAAACTACAGTAGTTACAATGGGTATTTCTATAGGATCTTCTGCATCCACATACTCCTTCAAATCTGACAGAAAATGTGCTTCCTCATCCTCTGATTGTATTAAAAGATCTTCTTCAATCCGAGTATCCTCCAAACTAGAACCTCCTTCACCTTGATATTATTCATTTTCAAACATAAAATTAGAAATATAAAATTCATCTAAAAAATCACATTTTTGAGAAGGAAGAGAGGAAAAAGGTTTAGAAATCCTTTGCATGATCTCATCAACATTCTTGATCTCTGAATCCTTTTTTGTCTCATGAAACTTGTTGTGGCTGATTGAAACATCTAATGATGATCTTGGAAAGTTGCTACCTTCTTCAAAAAGTGATGCAAGTTCTTGATATGCATGTAAATTAGGATCGTTGCATTCATTTGAATTAGATTGTACACTTGAAATTCTTTCTTCTTTAACCTACACATGCTCTTCTATTACTGATTTTGCCACTTTTGATGATTCAACCTCCTATGATGGAATTGAGCCAATATGAATGTTGCATTCTGAATAAGTAGACTATTGATCCTCTTCGTTCAACTCTAGATTTGTTTCAGGTACAAAACTAGTTGGTTCAGATTATTCTTGAGCCTCAATTTCTACAGAAGGTTCAGTCAAGAATGAGGTTTTCTTGATGTTATGTTTTACAGCCATTTCCTTCATATTATCTGCATGCTCTCCTTTTCTATTCTCTTTGACCATATACTCCTTCATTTTACTCATTTCTTGACATTGTTCCTCCCAAAATGGATTTGGGAATACAAGAGGAGGGGTGGGTTGGGGTTTAATTACTTCTCTCACTGTTTGAGGAAGAGATTCATTTTCTTGTCTTGATGGCCTTTGTAGAAAAGAGGGAACTTTAGAAGAATGAGACATGAAAGATTCATGATGAGATGAAAAGGTAGGAAATGAAGGAATAGAAATCTTAGCATATACAAATGGTGAAAGACTTGAAATTTGAGGTTTGGAATGAAATTATATTGACTGGGAATTCGGAAGAGGAATTTGAGGTGGTGATCTAGAATTAATCCATTGACAAGATTTCATTACATTGAACTCATAGGCCTCTATCTCTTTGATCCAACCTTCAAGATGAGGTGACACCTCAGTCATAAAATCAATCTTTTCCTACAAGTTGTAAAAACTTGGCATAGGGCCAACCCATGGATAAGGTATCCCAAAGCCAATTTTGAATGCCTTCATTTGTGTTGTGGCTATAGATTGTACCATGCTTGCCTCTAGTTTCTATATTTTAAACTACAACTTAACATCTTCATCTGTAGGATAACCTCCATCATATGCATGTTCATGCCCTTGAAAATATGCATAGTTAGGTGAAAAACAAAACTGATCATGACTTTGCTCATAGGGATATGCATACTGTTGATTCTCATCATAAAATGAAGCTGGAGGTGGGTTAAAATAGCTTGAAGATGGAAAGTGTTGCTGCTGGAAGAGGTAATCCCATTGTGGAAATGAATCCATGATTGCACAACTTCATGAATGGGAGGAAAATTGGAAAGATATGGAAGAAAACTAGATGGAAAATGGGTAAAAATGAAAGTCTGCAACACACAGCGTAGGATACTTAGACAAATGTAGTAGCCAATTGTGCTTGGGTATACCTCTTAAGGTTGAAATTTCACTAAGAGCACAACAACTTAATGAAATGAAGTGAACAAAATATGAACACCTATGAAATATGTGCCTCTTGTCCCACCGAGTGTGCCAAAAACTGTTGTGTTGGTAGCACAGTGGCTAATATATTACAATGGAAAAAAATGTGAAATGTAGAACTTTCACCTATGTCCCACCATGTGTGCCAAAAACTATTGTCACCAAATCAATGCACCCCCCAAATGGCCTGAAAATGAATCATGACATTCGGTGTGATTGGGACACATGGGATCACCTCTCAAGTTGTGGGACTTGGGCTCGAGGTGAACCTCCGTAGAAAGCCAACTTCCTCTTCCTAAACTAAACACAAAACTACCTCTAATGTAGGAAAAATGGCTAACTTAACCTATGCTAACATTTCATGGGATTAGGGAGAGAGATTTGCAAGTAATAAAACCTAAAATAGAAGTGGTGATGCACCAAGAAAGGGTTTTGCTAGACAAAATTATGGCTTGCCAATGAAGAGAGATGACCATGAGGAATAATGATATGCATTACAAACCCACTTTTACATATAGTACTTAACTCCTTGATAAGCACAATGATCTTAAAAACTTGTATGAGAAACCACAGTTGCAGATTAGCTCACTTGAAAAAATGTTAGAGACGCAAGTAGAAGAAATAAAATCATGAAAGGACATGTAAATGATCACAAAGCATAATTCTCATTACTTCAAGCACATTGCACAGTGCATAATTACATCAATGAAAAGGCATAGGCTGCCATTACAACTTTAGAAGAAAGGCTTGAAAGCCTACAAATCACAACATCTCAGCTTGTGAAGAGAGGGGAATCTTGGAAAGTGTCTAACTTGTCCAACTTGTGTGACTGTTGGAATCCACTCGTCAGAACTTTTTGGAATGAACTTCCAATTTACATTTATAGAAGAAATTGAGAGAGAGGAGAGAAGGAGTCATAACTTCCCTCCCTAGATTGAAGGTACATGATGTATCATTTATCACATTCTGTTGAACCACCTAAAAAGGCTCCATCATGCATCATAATGCCTGTTGACATGGTCTTCACAATTAATTAAAATAATATTTAGATAAAATATTTAAATAATAATAATAAATATTATTATTTAAAATATTTAAATAAAAATATCAATTTAATTAAAAATTAATTGGACCCTCCCGTTTACTCGTCTTCTCTAATGGGAAAAACCAAAAATGGCCTAGCTCACCGAGCTAGGTCCGAGCTCTTCCATCGTTGCAAATTCTGAGTTGAGCTCCTAACGCCAAGTTCCCCAAGCAAGCTCTCTACTGCAAATTTTGAGCTCCTTCACATCGAGCACTTCTGTCTCAGCCTAGCTTGGGTGAACAAGCTCTCAACCTATGTCAGCGTCCTATGAGTCCTTCGATGTCCACTTCTTCACCGAGTTGAGATACCTTTAACAACGAGTTCCAAACTTTATTCTCTCAGTGATCATTTTGAATTACTCGCCTTGGCTCTATTCTCCTGTAGTAGTTTTACGATGAACTCATCATGCTTCGTATCTTCCACGGTCTACAAGCTCGTTGAAACAAGTTGTTTCAATATTTTGTCCTCCAATATCTTATTCATCGAACCATGTTCTTGTTATCACCGAATCACAGCACCCCTGGAGATATACTTGAGCTCACGGTGTGATTGGATAACATGGGTACTATCTCCAAGTTGTGGGACTTGCTACTTGAGATAGACCTCCAGAGAAAGTTGGTTCTTGCTCCTAAACTACCTGCCACAATCTACTCTAATGCAGGATAAGCTAACTGTTCTAATCTAAATTTCCAAGGGACCAGGGAGAGAGAATACATAAAATGAAAGCCTACACTAAAGCGGTGATACACCAGAAAAGGAGGGTGTGAGAGTAATCTCCAAATGTGTGAAATACAGAGGCAAAGTGCACACTAGAAGAGGTGATGACAGTTCACCATAATCTAGCAAAATGCATTCACAACAATATTCCAAGCATACACAATGTTAATGAATCCCTGCAAGAACATAATAAATAGACACAATATTCTTATAGAAAGATTAAAGGGGCAAGAAGAATGCAAGAAAACACAGCATGGGAAGATACATCCACAAACTGGTATTTTATTGCTTCATGATATGCACAGTTCAATCTATTACAAGATAAGGGCCTGGATCACCATGCAAGGAGTCCACTACAAGGGCCTGCAACACACTGGCTTCACAAAGCAATTTTGGCAGAGCTTTGCTACCCAAAAACTCTCTCCTTTACAATGAGCCCAACACTCCAATTTATAGAAAAATGAGAAGGAAAAGAGAAGGGAAAATGGAAATCCCGAAATCTGTCCTTCAACCACCTGTAAGAGGCATTAAATTGAGTGAAATGGTTATACATTACTTTCAAAAGGCTCCCCATACTGTCCCATGTGCTGCAGCAGAGAAAGAAGGATGACCATGCCTCTTAATTGCACTCCCAACTACCAAATAAAACACTGTTCTGAACCCGGCCACGTTTTCTTAAAAAACTCAATCAATTTCTGATAAAATCTGGAATTTCTTAATTTTTGTACATCGGGCTCGGAACCATGATTCCAACGGTACCAATTTTGTGTGATTTCGTTGAGAAATGAAAAAGTTATGGCCTTCTGAGTGCGGGCAGCTATTTTGGGTCCGCAAAGTTTTTCGTCATTTGACGGGAATGAGCATTAACTTGACTGGGCCGAATATATGTTTCCCTTAATTAAATATATCTACCTGATATATGTTTTTTTGGCGTAGAGGGCGTTGTGCTCGCTCCGAAAAGTCCAATTTTATGAAAATCGAGCTCGGAGTCAAAAGTTATGGCCGCTTGAAGTTTCCTGACCAAACATTGACTTTTCTTCCTCTCCCTTCGGCTTCTCGGATTTTCGCGTCCCACGCGTCCCTTTGTCCCAAATGTCCCAGTGCTGCGCAGGACAAATTCTTCCGAACCACCCGAAATGGGCTTCCATGTCCCTTTTCTGCCGGTGACACGTGGCGTGATCTGATTGGCTTTCGGCTCCTTCGGCTATCCGCGTCCCGCGCGTCCCTTTGTCCCACTTGGCACAGTGCTGAAATTTCCCATTTCGGCCGAACCGGCCAGGTTCACATACTTGTGGCCTAGATGTCCCATTTGCTTTCGGACCGCCTGGGACAAATTTTCCCGATTCACCCGGTTCGGCCGGTTCGCGCCCTTTTGTCCCAACTGTCCCGGACTTTAAGTTCTCATTTCGGCCGATCAAAGATTAAGCATCACAGATTTCGCGTACCTTCAGCCAATTAACCGTCCCCTGACTACCTTAAGTATTTTCGGCCGACTTGCATCTTCCGCATACTAATCGCCCGATGTCCCATCGCTTTGCTGTCTCATCGCTTAGTCAATTTTTTCCATTTTTCGGCCAGTTCGGATTTCCGCGTCCCACGCGTCCTTTTGGCCCGGATGTCCCAAATGCTGCGTAGACCACCTTGCGCCTTTCAGCCGGTTCGCGCCCAGATGTCCCTCATGTCCCGACTGTCCGGGGACTAAGACTTAGCCATTTTTCGCAATTTTTTCTGGCCCGAGCCTGTTTTTTTGCAATTTTCTTACCTTTCCTCAGAACTTTCTCTCTTCTACTTGGACAGGGGAGTTAGAAAAATATGAGGGGACCCTAGAAACATGAATTTTCCCCTGAATCAATATAATTGCTTGGGACTAAAGAATTTGATGCATGTTATCAAAATTTACCTTGGGGGTGAATTTTGGATACAGCTTCCTTTATTCATGTTTGTATCAAATTCACGTGACTCGCTTGCATTACATTTAACTCCTCCCATTTTAAGGTGACATTATTCCACCTTGTGGGTGAGGAAATTTGTCTTGTGGGAAATTTTTTGGGTTTCTAGGAAATGCTATGGGAATCTAAGTCCCTCTACTTGAACGGTGTAGTTGTCATGTTTTCATGCTCATGAAAAGGTAGATTTTTGTGGTGGCCTCTCGATCGGGGATCCAATAGGAGCACTCCACTGACCCTGCGACAAAGTTAGCATTATCTCATACTAGGGAAGACTCTGTCTAAAAGCGAGGAAGGGAGTGAGAATTGAGGAAGGAAGTTTGTCTTGAGGAAAATTTGTAGGTTTCTAGCCAACACTATGGGAATCTAAGTCCCTCTACTTGAGCTACAAATGGCGTGTTTGCATGGCATGAAAAGGTGGATTTTTGTGGTGGCCTTTCGATTGGGGGATCCAATAGGGGCACTCCTCGACCTGTGGCAAAGCTAGCAATCTCTCATACTAGGGAAGAATTTGTCTGAAAGTAGGGAAGGGAGTGAGAATTGAGGTAGGAGAACTAATGTTGTAGGTAGAAAATTAGATTCCCACACACACACTAGTTAGAAACTTCATCACATGCATTTATGAGAAGAAACAACCCTGCAAATGGCAAAAAGACTAAATAGAATTTGATGAACACAAAGTATCATGAAATCCCTTAGTCGGAGAAAGCTATAAACTCATTCTTCTTGTATTAATGATTGAGCAGAATTTGTACAATAAGTGGGAATAGAAGAAAAATTGAAGAGGGGGGAATAATGGAAGAATATTAACTATCTTTTTTGTTCTCTGTTCGTGCAACACATTCCTAGTTCCCAAAATCAATTGCCAGCCCATATAATGGATTTCTAAGCCCCTAAAATAGCTCACAAGAATCAGTTACAACCTCCTCAAGTGACCAAGAAATGGTTGCAACAAATTCCAATCATTTGTTCCCTTTTGGGTCTCAATTCGTAGAGAAACGGAAATGGCAAAAAAAACAGGATTCATAATTAGAACCGTTACATTTACGTTGCCAGTTTGAATACGAGCCATTTGATTTAATTTTATAACTTTGAATCTAAGACACCCACATGGTAGGAAGTGATTGGAGTGGGTGTGGGGGATGCCTATGGATTTTTCCTTTGAAGTCATGCCGAGATGACACGTGGAGGCTTCCATCGACTCTCTCATACTTAGCCGATTCAACGATCGACTCTACCATTTCTTTGACTCTGAGACACATGGTGAGCCCGCACACACTTGGGAATTGGCTTTGGAAGCACCCCTTGAAATTGATATGGGATGACACGTGTCTTCCTCCATGGCTTGTTCAGTCTCTTCATGTTTTTGGCTAAGTCCTTCTGCTTGGCGGGGTCATATATCTATCCAAGGACATGCAGAGGCCTGACGTTTGTTTGGAGACCTTCCCTTATTTTTTCTCCCGAATTAACGGTGTGCTGACACTTGGCACCCTCCGTTGGCCTATCTCAATGCTTTGACTATTCAACCCAACCCTGTCCCTTTACAAAACCGGACACATGGAGGCTCCTTGCTCACTTAAAAACCCGCTCAGGATTTTACCCTTGAAGGAGCGTCGGGTTGACACGTGGAGGCCTCCGCAGACTCTTGGAATTTTCAACGGCCTCTCCTACCTTTTCAAACCCTGAACATGTGGCGAGCTGGTGCTCGTTATCCATACTTAGTCAATTTTTGGGCCCACTCTTGTCCCATTTTTCAACTTGGACTACGTGGTGAGCCTGTGCTCATTTGGGCCTCCACTTTCAGATTTACCTTTGGGGATGTGCCAAGCTGACACGTGGCAGCTTCCGCTAGCACTTCTATACTTAGTTTTTTTGAGTCCCACCCTATCCACCTTTTGACTTTTAACTATTGACTCTGCCTCCTCTTTTAGTATGTGACACATGGATGCCTGGTGCTTGTTCGAGTCTCCCTTTTTGGATTTACCTTTGGAGGTGTGCCATTTGGACACTTGGAAACATCCGTTGTCTCCTCCATACTTAGTCGATTTTATCTTATTTTTCCTTCATTTTGAAATTGGGACATGTGGAGGCCTGGTGCTTGTTCAAGTCTCCCATTTTCGATTTACCTTTGGAGGTGCGCCGCTTAGACACTTGGTAGCGTCCACTTTCTCCTCCATACTTAGTCAATTTTAGCTTATTTTACCTTCATTTTGAAACTGGGACACATGGAGGCTTCCACTGAACCTTGAAATATGAAGATGCAGGATCCAATTGAAGATGCCCAAGTACTACCTGTAAATGCTGGGGCAAAACTTGACAAGGAAGAAATGCCTATCATTCCCAACTGCGGGAAGAAAATAAACAGAAGGAACAAGAGCTCCACAATGTGCTCAACTTTCTAATTTTCCTCCATGGAATGAAAAACTACAAACAATACTAGGGCATGTATTTCTCCTTCTCTTCGAACCTCCAACTTGAATTTGAACACCTATGGATATCGAGGGTTCAAAATTTTGAATTTGGATTTGAAAAACAAAGATCCGTGTTTGGGAGACAACAACTAGCTTTAGTTTGGGTACATGACATGGACTGAGCACAGTGAAGACATGACATGAGAATCCAGAATGCCTTATCCATTGGGCCTTGCAGAGTCATGTACAATTCTAAGTAAATAAATAAGGAAGGAGGGGACACAAAAACAAAAACCACACCAAAATAGAAAGGAAAAACCAAAACACATAGTAGAAAAAGGAGAAAAGCAAACCTATGGTACAAGGTGAGGGACAAATCACTTTCACTTATGATATAGCTTCAAATATTGCCTACTTATAGGAAATCCTAATGGAGTTCCATCCAAGTATGATAAGAGAAAAACATTCTCACCACAAGCTTCATGAATTTGAAATGGACCCAACCATAAGGAATCAAACTTTCCATGGCTTCCCCTTGGCTCTCTTCTCTTATCCCAAAGTAGCGCAAGATCTCCAACTCTGAATTCTCTTGCCTTGGTCCTTTTGTCAAATATTTTCTTCACTTTCAACTGATTTTCCTTAATTCTATCCACCACCTGGGATTTGTTTTCTTCCAACTTCTCAAGAAAGAGGATCCTTTTGTCAATGGAATCCTTGTATTGACCATCCTCCACTATTTGTAGCAACATGAGAGCTAGCATTTCAATTGTGATGGGGATCTCTACTTCAACTCCATACAACAGCTGAAAAGGTGATGTATCTATTGCCTTCTTGGGAGTGATCCTATCAGCCAACAATGCATCATACAACCTCTTGTGCCAATCCCTCTGATTCTCGTCTATAAGCTTGCGAACAATGGTCACAATATTCTTGTTGCTTGACTCAGCTTGATAGTTTCCTTATGGGTAGTAGTAATAAGAATGAGATAGGGAGATCCCAAAGCCATAATAGAACTCTGTCAGCTCCTTTGAAGAGAAATAGGTGGCATTGTCTACAACAATCTTCTGAGGTATTCCAAAGTGAACTATGATGTTTTCTTTGATGAAGCTACATACTACTTCAGAGCTGGCTTGTTTGGTTAGAATGGCTTCCAACCATTTGGTGAAGTATTCTATGGCAGTGAGCACATAAGTATGCCCTACACTTGAATGAGGGTTCAAAACACCAATGAAATCCAGCCCATATTGCTGAAATGGTTCTTTAATGAGCACAGGCCTGAGTGGCAATGCAACTAGTTGTGGCTTTCCCACAAATTGTTGGCATGATCTGCATTTAGAAACCCAATTCTGAGTATCAGCAAAGAGAGAAGGCCAATAATATCTACCTATGAGAATCTTTGTGGGTAGTGACCATTGCTGAGAAGTGTCCACCACATGCTTGGTCATGATAGGCCTTAAGCAACTTTCCTTGTTGCTCTTTGTCAACACATCTAAGGAAACAACCATCTAGCCCTTTCTTGTAAAGTGCATGATTCCATATCACAAACTTGGCTACCTTCAGCTTGAGAGTTCTTCTTTTCTTGTAATCAAGATGAGGAGGACAATCTCCATAAGTGAGAAAGGAGGCCATATCTGCATACCACTCATCAATAGTGGTTACAAAGAGAACTTGGGGGCATCTTCTGAGCAGGTTGAGCAAGTGTCATCTTCTTCTCCATGATGAGCTTTGAGAGTTTCATCTTCAGAAATCAACTTGCATAGAACATTTCCTCTTACCACATTAGAGGGTCTAATCTCTAGATCATACTCTTGAGTCTTTACAATCCAATTTTCTCTTTTGGATCTAGGATCTTGTTGTGTCAAAATGGACTTGATTGCACTTCCAGGGACCATCACCACAGTATGAGAATTGAGGATGTAAAATCTGAAGTTCTTCACATCCTTGACCACTGCATATGCATGTTTTTCCAATTGGATGTAGTTTATCTCATGCTTCTTCAAAGGATAACTCATGAAAGAAATAGGTGCTTCCAAACCTTCATCACTTTTCTAGACAAGGATAGCAGAGAGAGTGTGTTCTGAGGCATAGCAGTACATGAAAAATTATTTGCTGAAATCTAGAGATACAAGAGTTGGAGCTTTGGAAATGGCCTTCTTGATCTCTTCAAATTTTGATTTTCCTTCAATGTTCCATTTGAAACTTGCTTGAGGCTTTGTCATGCAGGTGATATGCTTTGTCAGTTCAGAAAACTTGGGGACAAAGTGATCAAGAAAGTTTACCTTCCCAAAAAATGAGTGAAATCCTTTCTTGATTGTGGGCAGAGATAGTGCTTGAATAGATCTTACCCTCTCAGGGTCAATGTGTGCTCCTTGTTTGTTCATAATGTGCCACAAAAAATTGCCTGCTGTGACTCCAAAGATGCATTTCTTAGGATTTAGTGATATGCCATGTTTCCTACAACTTGCAAGAACTTGATCTAAATGACAGATATGCTCCTCCATTTTTCTTGAAAATACTATAAGGTCATCAAGATATATGACTATGCAATGCTTTAGATCTTTGAAATCCAAGTCCATTTCTCTTTGGAAAGTGGCTCATGCGTTTATTAGGCCAAAAGGAATTCCTCTATAGGAAAAAGTGCCCCAAGGAGTTGTGAATGTTGTTTTGTTACAATCCTCTTCTGCTACTTTGAATTGGTTGTACCTTGAAAATCCATCAAGTAGAGAGAGCATCTCAATTCAGTGACTACTTGCAAAATGTGATCCATGATTGGTAGAGGGTAATTGTCTGTCAGTGATGCCTGATTCAGGTTGCAAAAATCTACACATATTCTTATTTCACCATTCTTCTTCCACACCGACACAATGTTGGCCACCCATGTTGAATGGTGGATGGGAAAGATGATTCTTGCATTAATCATCTTCATTAACTCCTCCTTAATGGTATCAACAACCCTTGGGTTATATGGCCTTTGCTTCTTCCTGAATGGCTTAACATCCTAATTCAAAGGAATCGAGTGATGCATTTCCTTCGGTTGGAAGGATTTGAGTTCATCATAAGAGTAGGCAAAAACGTCTTAATATTTCTTGAGAAGTGCATCAAACTTTATTTTTTCTTCTAGTGAGAAACATTTTCCAATGTTGACCATTCTTGGATATTTAGAAGTGCCAATTTTTATTTATAAAAATCAGATGGACACCGGGAAGATTGATTTTCTTTCTTATGAATGAATCTGTCATGTTTATCAAACAAGTCTTCCAAAGAGACTAGGCCTTGGGGAATCTTGTTACCTTTCAATCTGATCATGCCCTCATTCTCAATCCCTTCAATTCCATCATTTTATTCTTCAAGTATAGCTTCCTATGTGGATTAACACTTCCTTCAAAGAAGATATTATTAAAACTATCTCTTTGCTCCAAGAGGCTAAGATCTAATTGTCATCGTTGAAGATCTGTCAATGATTTGCATTGTCAGGTACACTAGGTCTGAATACCATCTCAATGGTCAATTCGTCTTTACCAAAAGAAAGATGAGGTGTCACAAGGGAAGATGACAATGCAAGAGAATCATCCTTTCCATTTTGATCCCTTGGAATAGCTTCAATGGAAAATGCATCAAAAGATTCAATGCAATCCCACACTCTGTTTTTGTAATGCCTGAGCCTTGGATTTTTCACTTGATATTGTTGGCAAATTTTCTTCACTATCACCTCTGTATCACCAAGACATCTCAACTTCTTGATTCCCATATATTCTGTCACACTCATGCCCGAAAGGAGAGTTTCATATTCTGCTATGTTGTTTATATTATTAAACTAAGTTTGTAGGCAAAAGGATGCATCTCCTTGGAAGGGGAATACAAAACTACACCATCTCCTGAGCCTACTCTGAAATGGCTTCCATCAAAATCCATTGTCTAGATCTGATCTTCTTCTTCCTTCATGAGAAGTGGCAAGCTTTCATCTTTTTGTGATGTGAAAAAGTAGTTTCCTAACTCCAGAATCTTGAAGGAGGATGTTGGCTTTTGGATCATTAGACTTCTTCACTGTGAATTTCATTTTTCTTACTAGCAAAACTTCTTCATTTCACCTTTCACTGGGATATTTATAGATGACCAATCCATTTTTATCTCTCCACCTAGGTCTCTACAAAACATTCTACTCAAAAGCATGCCAAAATATGCTAGGATGTCTACCACTAAAATGGTTAGGGGAACCTTCTTGTCAGGGAAGTCAGCTAAAGCTACTTGTGCATCTTTCATTATTCCTATTAGGGGAACTTGTTTAGATTCCATTGAGTAGGAAGCTCAATTTAATTTAGGCCAAGGGAATTTGTAACTTTGAGTGGCATCACATTATTAGAAGCTTCAAAATCATTGATACAATTGTTTAGCACAAAGCCATTTATGAGAAGAGACAAATAGAAAGGTTCAACCCTATTTGTTTCAGGAGCTTTGAGGGATAACATGTTTTAAGAAGGAGGTGTGGATGGTGTGGGGAGAAGACCTTTAGAATTAGGTCCTGAGGATATGGGGCTACTACCACGAACTGCATTGATGAATCTATCAAATTGGGAAGGGTGTGTTTGTAGGTACTCTATCTATGAGAGTTGGAATTTGGTCTTGCTTGCATGTTCTACAAAGTTAAATGGGGCAATGTTGAATGAGGAGAAAGTCCCTAAATTGGAGGAAGATTTACATGGCAAAGGCTTTGGAGGTACCTTGAATGTTTTGGATGTTGAACTCTCTCCCAAAGGTGAAGCAATCAACTTAGAAGGAGGTGGAGGTGTGGCCTTTGACTGAACCTTAGATAATTTTGCAGGGACTCCATTGGAAGGGGTAGTGTTCTTAACAACTTGTGAGCTAGAAGAAGGAAAAAATGACTTACTCAGTATATCAACATGGTCTATGGCAACCATCAAGTCTGGTTTTTCTTTGGCAGAGTCCATGGAAGGTGGTAATGGGGATCCTTTACTGATGATTCTTTTTGTGTGACTTCCGGAGTGGAATCTTCTTTGGTCTTCTTCTCCTTTGTGGCCACTGAGGATGAAGTATTTTTCTTGGACTGTGCTTGGGTGAAGACAACACATGAGAAACTTGGGGCTTCCTCATAATCTTCTTCATCATCATCAACAAACTCAAATAGGCCATTGTGCATATCAACTTCTTCAACTTCTAGGTAGCTTTCATAATCTTCTACATTTTCTCCTTCAGGTTCATCAACTTTAGCTTCTTCCCTTGGCTCTCTGGTATCATAGGTAGCATTGACTAGTGGTAATTCTAGAGAAAGTTCGTGAGGAGGTGGTGCAATTATTTTCCTATTAGGAAAGTTTGGTCTCCTTGGGGAATTTCTGATTATGATTTGTGATAGCTTCTTCTTCAAAGCAACCAAGTCATTTACCTTTTTTTGGAACATTGGATCTTTGGTGACTGAACTTGAACTCTGACCTTTTTGCTTTCCATTTGGGCCTTTCACCTTTCCAGAATGAATTAGGTCATCATCAGTCTCAATTGCAAAATCTTGAGCATCCATCAATGTTCTTGGTTGGGATTTTCTGAGGAAGAAACCTACTTCAAATGGAAAGGCACTGATGAAGAATATCTTCAAGTTATTCTCCGGAGGCACCACATCTTCAGGGATCCTTCTTGTCAATCTGTCATACCTTGCTACACAATACCTCATGGACTTAGAGCCTTCTTTCTTCATTTGAACCAATTAGACCAGCAAATCTTGACAATCTTCTATACTTTTGAATCTATTTTCAAATACACTCCTTATGTCCTCCTAGCCAGTAACATATCTTGGGGGAAGCATGTAAAACCATTCAATAGATTTCTCTTAGAGTGACTCCACAAAAATTCTAACTGAAACATCTTCATTTTCAACCCCCAACACACCACAAGCAGTGATGAATGCTGCTACATGTTCTTCAGGGAGTTGAGAACCATCTCCTTTAAATTTGGGAAAGTTTTCTTGAGCCTCTTGGTAGATCATGGAGTGGTTGTGGGAGAGCAAGTGGACCAGTGTTTCTTCCCCATGGAACATTTGGTCTACACACTTCATGCTCAAGATCATCCATTCTATTTCTATTTCTTTCTTCTTGATCAGCTAGGGATGTTGCTCTTTCTTCTGCCTCTGCTTGGAGTCTTTCAATCTCCTAAATTTGAGCTCTTATCACTTCCTCTCTTTCAAATTGAGCTCTTTCCTCTTCTTCTATATCAAGCTCTTCAAAAGTAGGATCAATGTATCCTCCTTGTCTCTATTGCCGGGTATACCTTCTATCAACCAGCTTGAAGGCTTATTGTCTTCTTTGGAGTGCTAGAATTTGTCTTTGTTCTTCGAACTCAACAACAAGTTCTTTTTCTTGGTCCAAATTTCTTGTGGCAATGGAGTAATGATTTACACTTTTCCTATTGTACCAAATATACTCCCTTGGATCTGAAATGATATCTTCTTGGATATGAAAGAGCAAAGTAGGACTCTCAATAAGAGGGTTTGCAAGAATAGCCATAGCTAGAATCCATATGGATCAACAAGAAACTCCAAGTTTCAAGAATCTTTATGATATTTTATGACCTCGTGGTCATTTCTAGGGTGCAGATGCTACAAAATATGCCCCACGATGGGCACCAAAACTGTTGGCGAGGAAGTTTGTCTTGAGGGAAAATTTGTGGGTTTCTAGCCAACACTATGGGAATCTAAGTCCCTCTACTTGAACGGTGCAGCTGCCGTGTTTGCATGCGCATGAAAAGGTGGATTTTTGTGGTGGCCTTTCGATTGGGGATCTAATAGGGGCACTCCTCTGACCCTGCGGAAAAGCTAGCAATCTCTCATACTAGGGAAGACTTTGTCTGAAAGTAGGGAAGGGAGTGAGAATTGAGGTAGGAGAACTAATGTTGCAGGTAGAAAATTAGATTCCCACACACACACTAGTTAGAAACTTCATCACATGCATTTATGAGAAGAAATAACCCTGCAAATGGCAAAAAGACTAAATAGAATTTGATGAACACAAAGTATCATGAAATCCCTTAGTCAGAGAAAGCTATAAACTCATTCTTCTTGTATTGATGATTGAGTAGAATTTGTACAATAAGTGGGAATAGAAGAAAAATTGAAGAGGGGGGAAGAATGGAAGAAGATTAACTATATTTTTTGTTCTTTGTTCGTGTAACGCATTCCTAGTTCCCAAAATCTATTTCCAACCCATACAATGGATTTTCAAACCCCTGAAATAGCTCAAAAGAATCAATTACAACCTCCTTGAGTGACCAAGAAATAGTTACAACAAATTCTAATCATTTGCACCCTTTTGGGTCTTGATTCACAGAGAAACAGAAATGGTAGAAAAAACTAGGCTTCATAATTACAACCATTATATTCACATTGCCAGTTTGAATATGATCCATTCGATTTATTTTTATAACTTTGAATCTGAACCACCCACGTGATAGGAAGTGATTAGAGTGGGTGTGTGGGATGCCTTCAGAGTTTTCCTTTAAATTCGTGTGGAGCTGACATGTGGAGGCTTTCGCTAACTCTCTCATACTTAGCCGATTCAACGATCGGCTTTGCCCTTTCTTTGACTCTTAGACATGTGGTGAGCCCATGCACACTTGGTAATTGGATTTGGAAGCACCCCTTGAAATTATGCTAGGCTGACAAGTGTCTTCTTCCATTGCTTGCTCAGTCTCTTCATGTTTTTGGCTAAGTCCTTCTGCTCGGGGTCATATATGCTAAGTCCTTGTTTGGATACCTTCCTTAATTTTTCTCCCAAATTAGCACTGTGATGACACTTGGAACCCTCCACTGGCTTGTCTCTATGCTTTGAATTTTAACCCGACCCTGTCCCTTTACAAAACTGGACACGTGGAGGCTCTGTGCTCACTTAAAAACCTGCTCAGGATTTTACCCTTAAAGGAGCATCGGGTTGACACGTGGAGGCCTCCATGGACTCTTGGAATTTTCAATGGCCTCTCCTACCTTTTCAAACCATGAAAACGTGGCAAGTTGGTGCTTGTTCTCCATACTTAGTCGATTTTTGGGCCTGCTCTCTCCCATTTTTCAACTTGGACTACGTGGTAAGCTTGTGCTCATTTGGGCCTCCACTTTCAGATTTACCTTTAGGGATGCGCCAAGACAACGCATGGAAGCTTCTAGCACTTTTATACGTAGTATTTTTAAGGCCCATCCTATCCACCTTTTGACTTTTAACTATTGACTCTACCTCCTCTTTGGGTATGGGACACGTGAAGGCATGGCGCTTGTTCGAGTCTCCCCTTTTGGATTTACCTTTGGAGGTGCACCACTTGGACACTTGGCAGCGTCCACTGACTCCTCCATACTTAGATGATTTTAGCTTATTTTTCCTTCATTTTGAAACTGGGACATGTGGAGGCCTGACGCTTGCTCGAGTCTCCCCTTTGGATTTACCTTTGGAGGTGTTCCGCTTAGACACTTGGCAACATCCGCTGTCTCCTCCATACTTATTTGATTTTAGATTATTTTGCCTTTGTTTTGAAACTGTGACACGTGGAGGCTTTCGCTGAACCTTGAAATATGAAGATGCAGGATCTAATCGGAGATGCCCATGTACTACCTGTGAATGCTAGGAAAAACTTGACAAGGAAGAAATGCCTATCATTCCCGATTGTGGGAAGACAATAAACAGAAGGAACAAGAGCTCCATATGCACCCAAATTTCTAATGGTTCTCCATGGATTGAAAAACTAGAAATAATACCAGGGCATGGATTTATCCTTCTCTTTGAACCTCCAAATCGACTTTGAACACCTATGGAGATTGGGGGTTCAAAATTTTGAATTTAGCTTTGAAAAATGAAGATCCATTTTTGGGAGACAATACACCTTCAATCTAATTCCTTCTGCCAATTCGACAGGCCGAGCTTCCATCCGCTTTGTTAAATGAGTCACTCACCATGGTAGATACAAATTGATCTCCTCTTCTGGTGATTTATCTTGGTATTGACATTGACGACATCTTGGCTAAGCTCATCCTAGCGAGTTGTTTCTACAATGAAATCTCCACATAAACATCTCCAAATCTGCATTTGAACATTAGATACTTCTACCGAGCCCACATGGCTTACTTGGTTGAACTCCACACGTTCGCTAAACATCAAAACCACCCACTGATTTACATTGGCGGTTATGATTATACATCGACGAGATCAAAAAATGAAAACCAATTTTTGCATGTTTTTCTAGGCTAGCTCTACGAATTACTCCTCCTCCTAATCGTATAACTCAGATTTCCCGAGTCCCATGCATTTTATTCTGACCCAACCACCAAACGATTCAGTGGAATCCTTACAAATCAGTGATGACTCAATCAACTTGAGCTCGTACTCACAACGAATCCTATCATTTCGTGACTTCCGACTCCTGAAAACATGAAACTCCGAATTTAAGAGTTTCAAAGTTTCAGGTTTCGGAAAAAAATTTGACACGCCCAAAATCTCTAAATTTCTGAAACAAATAACCCCAATAAAATTATCTCCGAACTAACACATTTCCGAAGTATGAAATTTCAAACTTTGGAACTTGCCGATTTCAGGCATTTGTGACTCGTTAGTTCAGGAATTTTCCTTGCTAAGTTCCAAAACCATTTATTCCAAAACTCTGAAGAGACTATCTCCGAAACAGTAATCCCCAAATTTTGAAATTCTTAACTCACTCCACTTCTTCAATGCTTACCCTTGGCTTGCTACTTCTATTTAATGCAATTCAACCCTTGTTAAATGTTTCACCAATTCCATGCTTGAGCCACTGAATTTGCCAATGCATTGAGTCACACATTGTGAGTTTGTCCCAAATGATTGGATCTTTCTTCATTCTTTTGAGTTTCCCTCATGTGAGTTATTCATTTTAGGCATCGAGCTCATTTTCCATGACTCGTATAACCTCACCAATCTCATTCATTCATTTTTTGTGGCAGCGAGCTTATTGGTATGGATCCAACTTCCACGCCTTTCAACCTGGTATGTGTTATGAATTCTAACACAGTCTGACCATGACAAACCAACCTCCAAGCATGAATACCCCTTAGCCAAACTATGCACAAATATTGACTTAGCTTATGCCTGAAATGTTGTGCCAAGCCTTGACATGACTTCATGGTGACATCCCACCTAAAATAATCTTCTCCAATGTGCTCACCTTCCCGGGCTCAAGGTATGAAATTGTTTCTATGCATGAATCCAACACATTTCCTTTGAAATTTAATGATTAGTTACAAGCTCTTCTACATTTTGGAAAGTCACCGAGTCATTTACCATGGGTTGACTTGTTCCACTACAAACTCAGGTCCGCACTCCAAGCACTGAGCTCGATCTCACATCTCGGCTAACTCACCCACATTTGAATTTAGATAACTTCTCACCTATGCAGAGATCTCAACACCCAAAATCTCCGAACCCTGAAATGTCGAAACTCTGAAATTCAGAGTTTCGGAGTTTTGGGCTTTGGAGATTTCTAACTTGCTTATCGTCTTTGAGCCCAAAGAACTCCAAAAATCTGAAAGGGATTTTTCTAAAAAATATTTCCGAAATGCAAACTCTGACATATGTACTTATATGCACACCTCGGCTCTTGAGCTCAACTCGCTCCGCTCAGTGCCAAGCTCCTGGTCCCATGATGAATTCACAATGAGCTCTCCGCCAAGTCCAAACTGATGAGCTCCATCCTGAGCCCAATGGTCTAGAATCCAACTAACCTGGCTCGAGTCCATTTGTTTTCTTTTGACCGAAACACACAACAATTTTCCCGAAATGGAATGTAAGAGTGAAATCTAATCACTATCTTCATATAAGCTCACTACATGATCTCACAAGCTCTGCTTGATGCAACGACATTTCCCCACTGTCAGTCCATCGATGTAAAGCTTACCAATACATCACACAATTTTTGGAAGATCTCGATCTCATAGGTCCATTATTCATTTTTTCCTTCACTCGGTTCCATTTTTCTGGGCTACCAATCATTCCCCATTCGATCTTATGCCAATTGAAACATGTACGAGCAACTCAACGAGATCGACAGGCTATAACACCAAGTTCTCGATCTTTTAGTTCTCCATGAGAAACTCAGACGCCATGTTTTCTAAGCACCTAATTTTAATTCGATGTTTTGAACTGAGTTACCCATATCTATACTTCGAGCCATTCACAACATTATGAGGATCTGCCTCATCATTTAGCTCCTCAACCTTGCCAAACACCATGTTCTAACATTGAGCTTGAGATATTGTAAGAATTTTACCTAATGCAACACAATCCCAATAAAATTATTTTAGTTTGCATTAGTGCACTATTTTTGCTCAATAGAGCTATGTTGGAAAAACCTTCTTCCATGTGTTTGAAGACCCTTCTAAGGCATCATGAAAGTATAGAAGAACCCTAGAAAGGTTTATACACCAACTTTGAAAATTTTAGCCTGTCGACCGTCATTGTTCATTTTTACCTAGGGAAAAATGGACAACACTTACCTTTGGCGACCTTGGGAGTGCGAAATCCTTCTCCACACATTTATTGTTCTCCAAATTGGGCTTGAGTTGAGGTACACAAGATTTTCTCAAACATCTCCAAAGGCCAAGCTTACCGTCTTTATGTTCAATACATCTGAGATTAGCCTCTCAATGTAGGCAGTCTGTCCTGGATATACACATGTCTTTCTCAGTGTATGGTACTCACAATCTACCTTGTCCGCATTGAAGGTTAGGTAGTGCACGTCTAAAAATTGGTGAACTGATGCCTTAAAATGTCATGTTGTGAAGGCATATGGTAATTTGCACCATGGGCTCCATGCCCAATCTTTCATGACAAACCATGCGATGCGAAAATGGTGGTATACCGCAAATTGTACTTCTCTCCCTACTACCAAAGGTAACTCCTTTTGTATACATCATTCTTCTTCAAACGCCATGCAAAGTCTATCATATCACTTATCCACCATCTTCTTGATTGGTTCTATCATTGATCCTTCACACAAGTACTTGTTAAACCTCTATGTAGGTGACTTGTTCTCCATAGGATATTCCTAGACTTTCTCCGTTGGCCCATCGGGCACCCCAATTTCCATAAACACCAGAGACAATAGAACAACCCTGAAACTGATTTTTCCTCCTGAGCGTGCTTCTTCAATGATTGTTTTTGTGATGTAACTGGAGATGATGTAAATCACTCCCTATGACATCTTCTTCACAATGTGTAGCCACATTGTGTTTACTTACGACCACCATTCTTGGTCATTCAAATTTTCTACGAGATGTGCAGCTACCTGCACTACTGGGTAATTCTTCAATTTGTCGATGTCCATGCCACATGAACCCTTGGTGTACCCCATCTCCTTCCTTGTCTTCAGGATCTTGGCCTTATCTCTGAAGTCACTATATAGATCTTCCCCTATGCCTTTCAACCCAGTTATTGTTGAGATCAACGCAGATGAGATCCTTACTCTGCATCCTACAAAGTATAAAAACTACTCATATACCCTACTCATCAACCAATGGTACAAGGGTTCATATTTACCGAAGTAGGGAGCTCATATAACTGGTAAACTCCAATCTTCTTAAACAACTTCTCCCCAGCATCGTCATACACTAACATGTCTTCTGTTGTTTGTTTATTTTTCTGTGTTTAATAACACATCCAACTCCTTATTTACTATGGTACAATGGTTATACTCACTGATTTTTCTCTTCCAGATGTGGGAATCCCATTCCTGACCCATAATAACACCCTCCTGATACTGCATTTATGATAAATTACTCTCAAGAGTCATTTCTTCTTCTACCACTTCCACTTTCTTCTTTCCTTTCACTCATGTTGCATATGTTTTCTTCGGTGCCATCGATAACTTGTGCTATCCTAAAAGCACTCACCTTTTATTTCCTACAACATGTAAAATCAAACCCTAGATTGATTTAGCATGCCCTAGGGTAAGTGTAACAAGTTGGGGGCAAAAAGGGGTCATAAGTGGACGTCATATTGAAAATAACAACGAAATCTCAACTTGTAGGGATTATTGGCAATGCATGCACTCAAAATTAGAAAAAATTATAGAAATATGAATTGTAGCATCTAGAATCTAGTTTCTAAACTTTTTTTTTTTTTTAAAAAAAAAGACAAGTTTAGCTATATTAAACACTCAAAATTAAATGACTTGGTTTTTTTTTTTTTTAAAACCTATAAGATTGTAGTCCGTTTGCCCGTGATTTGGATGACCAAAACTTGATATCTATTTTTTTCCTTTAGTGAAAAGTTATATTCTGCTACCTATCTTGGGATAGATTTTATTTTGTGTTTTTTTGAGAAATATATATTTTTTATGATGTTTTCCGTGAAAGTGGTCTGAAAACATAAAGAAAATAGATCACTTTTTGTTTTCCCGCCATAACTTCATCAAAAAATATCGAAATCAAATATTTTTTTTTGAATGTGTATATAATTTCACCATGGTTGGGATGGTATAGGTTTTATCACATTATGACAAGTGAAACAAACTTTGCAGTCTTAAACATAGACAATAACATTCACGGGAAAGTGTGTCTTTAAGACCTGCTATTAGCAAAAAATTATAAAATGATATTTATCATATTCTATTCACTTTAAAATCGATATTTCTAAAATGATGAAAGTATCCCCTACACGATGGTGCCATTTTTGTGACACATTTTTTATTTTTTGGCATGGTTCAAGTCCGCGGAAGAGAAAATTTGATGTTTTGTTGTTTTTAATGTAAAATTCAAGATTTGATGTCCACTTTTTTGTCCCCCAACTTGCTGCACTTACCCCCTAGTTAAAATTACATGCCATAGCTCTTTTGTAATACCTTTCTTCGCTCAAACCTTTCACGAATGGGGACACAAGCTTCCTCTACGCACAAATATTCTTGTCATCTCTCAATTCACACTCTTCGCACCTGAATACCCTTCTCGTAGTCCGGTCACACTTATCTCTTTCAAATTATCACAATTGCAATGGTAAGAATGAACTTGCATCTCGTCCTTTTATATATTTTCAAAAAGTTAGTGAATTTATTGCTCCTTCACCTACCAACAATCCTCATTAATTGACCTTTTTTTTCCATTTTCTTCACAGTACATATTCACACTCTAGCTATAACCTTCTAGCATGCCTTCCTACCCTCTAGTCATAGACTTTTCTTCAGTGCACTTCCATGCGCCCGAGTACCTCGTCACTGTGCCTTCTACTGGTAGTCTTCATGGCCTCCACTTACCTCATGTTATATTGTTCCGTCATTCATCTCCATTTCTGGTAATATTTTAAGAAACAATCTTTTTTCTAACAATTCTCCGACTTGAATAGCACCTGTAGTAGCTTATAGCTTCTAATTTCAATAATATTAAACCTAGGTATCAATAACCACCCCACATTAAAAGTATGTGCACTCCTCTATGCATAAAAAATCTTCAAATGGTAATTAGATTTAGGCACACAAATGCACTTATCACACAAAAACAACAATTAAATTGACAAAGCATAGCGACAAAGAAGGAAATACATTAAGGGAATATAGAATTGAAAACCTAATCTAAATGGAAACACTTCCTTATTAAAAACACCAAGAAGAATTATTTATAGTAGGGCTTCAGCCTACTCCCGTTAAAGTAGCTAGGTAACTGTGTTCAATTAAGTGCTTCTAACTAGAAAGCACCTGTATCAAGTATGTAAGTGATAAGATACGGCCCCAACCAATGTACCTTGAGTTTTCCTAGATGGCGCAAGAACTTAGAATCGTAAAGAAACACCACCTACCCAATCTCAAACTTTTTATCCCTAATGTGCTTGTCATACCATGATTTCTGCCTAGCCTTCGCTTTCTTTTGATGCCAACATCCTATTACTCATCACTCATCTAGCTTGATCAACTTTTCAAACCGTTCTTCTAAGGATTTCTAATTGGCTAGACCTCTAGCATGTAGAATACACAAAGAAGGTAGCATGAACTCCATAGGAAGAAATGATTCTGCACAAAACACTAACTAAAATGGTGTGGCCTTGTTCAACCTTTTATACGTTGTTCTATACGCCCAAATTAGAGTAGATAATTTTTCATCCCAGTCCTTTCTTCCAACATCACAAATTTTTGTTAATGTCTGGCTCAGAATCTTGTTTAAAGCCTCATCAATTCCATTTTCCTGAGGATGGTAGGGTGTAGTCTTATGGTGCGCAATCATAAACTCATCCAATAATATCTTGATTTTATCATTCAAAAAATGTGTGCCCCTACCACTTGTCAATCTCAAAGGACATCCATACCTTGTAAGGACATTTTCCCATAGAAACCTAGCTATTATAGCTAATGTATAATCCTTTGTAGGTGCTTCTTTAGCCCACCTTGTGAGATAATATGTGTAAGTAATGATGTATCATGATCCAGTCCTTAGAGCAGATGGCGAAATATGACCCACAAAGTCTATAACCCATTTATCAAATGGTTTTGCACTAGAAATAGGTCTTAAAGGCATTTCATCTCTTTGACATGGTTTTCCAAGACAGTGATAGTGATCAAAAGCCTTGCAATAATCCTTAAAATCTTTATAAAGGGTATCCCACCATAATCCAGTGATTAAAATATTCTGTGCAGTAGCATCACCTGCATAATTCCCACTGGAAATAACACCATGAGCTTCCTCCATAATATCTTTGCACTCATGCTCCAACACACATTGACACAATACTTTATCTCTTCCTAGTTTGTATAGGTTACCATTGATCAACATAAAAGGTGCCACACGTATAGCAAGTTGTTTATTTTATAAGGCCTACATTCCTTCTGGTACCATACCTATTCATAGAAAGACAAAAATGTCCTCTAATTATGATGACATTTGTTGTAACCTATATAACTGTACATCCGGCATGGTTTCTTCAATTGTCTGTGCTTCTTCTCTGGAATGTATTATGGATAAGTGGTCTGGTCCATAATTACTTTTCCCTAGTTTTACCACAACTGTGAAATTAAATTCTTGAAAAAAGAGTACCCATTGAAATATGCTCCTCTATAAAACTAGCTTATTTACAAAATAATTCAATCCCATGTGATCTGTATAAAAGAAAAATGGTATAGCTAGCAGGTACTGTCTAAATTTTTGTAGCGCATAGATCATTGACAAAGCCTCGCGCTCTGTAGTTTTATAATTATTCTTGGCACGTGTCAACTTTCTACTAGTAAAGAAGATAGGATGATCTATAATACCTTCTCCAAGTTGAGCCAACATCGTGCTAATGGTCGTGCTAGAGGTGTCCACATGTACATGAAATGGTTGGTCCCATGAAGGAAAACATAGAATAGGCGCGGTAGTAATTTTCTCCTTTAATGTCTCAAATGCGCGTTGTTGTGGTTCTCCCCAATAGAGCATACCTTTTCCTTTCAGTAATTCCTCCAAAGGTGCGACAAATTTGGCATACCCTTTTACGAATTTTCTATAATTCCTGTGTGACCCAAGATTATGCACACCTCACTTTGGCTATTAGGCACTTCCAGGCCTATAATGACTGCAACCTTAGATGGATCAACCAAAAAACCTTCCTTGTAGATTATGTGCTCTAACAATATTCCAAGTGGTGTAGAAAATATGCACTTCTTGATGTTTAAAGAGATACTCAACTGTCTACATCTTTCAAACATTAAGCGCATATTGTCATAATGATCCTTCATAATCCCATACACTTTCTAATCATCTAAATAAACCTATAAGAAGTTGTGAATAAAATATTTAAATGTCTAAAAAAATATCCGCAAAAATACATCAAGCACATTTTTCAGTCCAAACTGCATCATAGTATAGGCAAAGATGCTCCATTCAGTGGTAAAAGTGGTCTTTTCTCGATACTCATGGGAAATCCTAACCTGATGATACCTAAAGAACTCATCTATAAACAAATAGATTTCGCGCACTGCAATTCCTTCTAGTATTTCCTCATTGAATGGCGTAGGAAAGAGATCTGTCATACATGCAAAATTTAGATCCCTGTAATCCACATAGATCCTAATCTGACCATCCTTCTTGATACTGATCACCATTGGACTAACCCATTCTTACTCATCCAAGGGTCTAATGATTCCAGAATTCAAAATTTTGTCAATCTCTTCTTTAATATTTTCCTGCAAGTTGGGGTTCATTCTATATGGTCTCCTTCTGACTAGGCGTGCACCTTATTTAAGATTTATCTTCATCTCCCCTAGTTATTCATGCACACCTTTAAGTTCGTGATATCGCTAAGGGAATAAGTCCTGATAATCCCATAATAACTCAATGATTTTTGCCACTTCTGAGTCTAACCAATAGTCTCTAATTATGGCCTCCTTAGGCTCAGCTTCTGATCCAATATTTAATTTCTTTGTCTTCATTGGTTCATAATATGCACGTGTATCCTTATCTGCACTATCCAAGACTTCACGCAATCCTGGTTAATGATCGACATCCAAATTTTCTACTTCTTCATCATCCACTATGTAGACCATATTTCATTTTTCTTTCTCAAGGTAAGTGCGTTCAAGTAGTATGGAGTCCACTTCTTCTTCTTCTTCAAAACGCGCTCCCCAACTCTATCTCACCAAATAACTCTTGAATGAGTTCTTCTGCCTTTGCACTATCTCCCATAGTTAAGCGCTTGAAAAAATTTAATGCCTCTTCTACTGGAGGTTTAGTAGATAAGTAGTCAAAAGAATGGATCATTCCTGTAATCAAATCCTACCAATTTCTAGTTTCTCTATGTAGCTCTGCATATACATACCAAGCACGTGTGCATCCTTATAGGGTGGAATATAATTTATGCACCCAGAGTGAATGTGGTAATGCTTCTTGTCCCTCTGTCTAAAGTCTCTCACACTACTCGATGTGGTGCTCAACATGTTGATTACCATGATACATGCAAATTTGATTAGGTGCATTTCTTATGAAAAAATGAGTAGATAGGCTGATCCCGATTTCATTGTTGTCCATAAGATTATCTTTGTGAACCAACCAATAATGCCCTGCTATTCCGTGAAGGGTATATGCTAACATTTTCCTTCTCTCAACTTGGTATGTCCATTGTTCTACCATGGCCCATAATAATACTAGAATATCTTCCACTCCGATATACCAAGGTACTGAGCTACCTATTCATCAAACAGAGAGAAGTCCATTCTTCCATGCAATCACACTTCTTACTTCATGCGCTACCAGTTCATAAGTACCATGAGCCTAATTATCAAAATTAATACTTATAGTATCACTAATAGATTTTGTATCTTCCCGCTAAATAATGCCCTCCTTGGATGGCTCAATGACCCCTAGGTCCTGAATAACGCACACATAAATCATGTTTAAGTCTTCCTCACTCAGGATTAAAATACAGTGCAGATTTTCCATCTGTTAAAGGGATTAAAAATCGTTCCTCCTTATTTTCAAAACTAATGTATCCTTTGTTGAACCTTAAATCAACATTATTTGCGTAGCACCAAGGGTGCCCAAGCAAAGATGGAAAACTTTTTTCTTCCACGAGTGTTAATACCGCAAAATCCCCAGTCAATTTGGCCCCTTGTATAGTGATAGATGCATCCTTTAAAACTCCTATGGGAGTGGCCTTAGTTCGATTGGCCATAAAAAAATACATTGGATGATGGTTGCAATAGATGTCTACCCATTTGCACCCATGCATCTAAAGTAAGAACATTGACTTCTCCACTTGTATCAATCAAGATATTGCTCAAAAGCCATCCATCCATGACAACATTCAGAGTGATATCCTTGTCGTAGTCAATACTATCAAGGGGAATATTTGCATGCAGGATCTTCTGTTCATTCTTAGTACTTATGCGCAGAGTGTTTCCCTTCAGCCAACTCCCTAACAATGGAATAATATTCTCTTGGTGAAACATTTTGCATATCTCTCTTATGTCATCAATATCAGATGGGACCTTCCCTGCTTCTTTCTTATGTTCTATCTTATGTGACTACTCTTTCAAACACTATATTTCACCTTGAAGATTTATGAGGACTTCCACGGTCTCTTGATTGACCTCCTTTTGATGAGCAGGATCTGGGTACCTCGCATGTAGAACCTACTCCTTAGTGATTGTAGGCTTCTGCTACAACACCTCTTTTGTGCGTGCTACTTCAGCTCGTGTTGTAATTTTCATGGTTAATGCCTTAGGTTTTGGTGCTAACTTGGGCATCCACTGATTTTCCACCGCATGTTGTATTCTAACCATCCCCGCGCCTTTTTTCTCTTGCTTTTTTTTTTACTAAGATGTTCATATATGTCAAGGAACTCCTCATAGCTATGATTCTCCTCATAACTATGATTCTTTACACAGAAAGAACATGTCATATTCTAAGGAAATTCGTGCCTGTAGTGGTCAGGAGATCCACATGTATAGAACATCCCATGAAGAAACTCACCTCTTCCTCCACCATGGTATTAACACCCTCTTCCATGACCTCCTTCAAAACACCCTTCATTCCTATCATAGCACGTTTAATTATGATCCTAATCCTGGTGTTTTTTCTTTCCTTTAGAATTATCTGATACACTTGTCTATCATACACCAATGTCTATAGCATCATGGATCTGACCAATCAATCTATAATCTTCAGTATCATGAGTTGTGGAACAACAAATATTACAATAGCAAGATACATTCTTCCTTATCGCGCGTTGTAGTAGTGGACAGTGGCTATCATCATGGTTCAAATGACAGATCTCACATTCCAATAGCAACAAGTGTATGGACCTGTAGGGACAACTATCCTTAGTGTGACCTTCCACTTCACAATCTATACACCAAATCCCTAAGCGTGTTTTATGTGCTAAATTTTCCGATAGTTTCTCTAACTACTTTTCCATAGCTGCAATTTGTGCCTCCAAGAATGGGCTAGCACCAGTGTCAATACTTCCAAATTCCTCAGCACATAAAAATACTTCATGAGCTTCGTGGGGGTCAGTATATGTCTTATGTGATAACGCCCTAATAAATGGCATAATCAGTCCTCTAACAAACCATTGTGCATGTTGGCTTGCATGAATATCATAAGAAAGCTTAGATAGAAGTGTTATAAAACATGCATCATACTCACATACACTCTCAATGGTGGCTTGTTTGATATCCTTGAGTGCGCTTATACTCTTCGTCTCAAATTCTGAGATATAGAATTATTTCAAGAAAGAATCCTTCAATGATGCATAATACTTACAAGTTTGATCAGGGTCAAACTTATTGTACCAAGTTGGATGTAAGATGAGCAGAAGTGATGATTCACCAAAGGTAGAAAAAAAATTATACAGATCTATGATTGGTAATCTACTTTACTCTACATCATCAAGAACAAACATCATGCAGGTGGTACGATTGGTTAGAAGATTCCAAGAATATCCAAGGGAGACACACCTCAAGGCAGTAAAGAGGATCTTGAGATATCTCATGGGCACAACTGAATATGGACTCTGGTACCCCAAAATAAGTGAATTTAGTATAAAAGCATATACAGATGCAGATTGGGCAGGAAACATTAATGACATGAAGAGTACAAGTGGAGGAGCATTCTTTGTCAGAAATTGCTTAATATCATGGATGAGAATAAAAGAATCATCAATGGATCTCTCAACATGTGAATAAGAGCATATAAGTGTTAAGATGTGTTGCACACAAGTTCTATGGATGAATAAGACATTGGAATATTATAAGATAAAATATGAAACTCCAATTCCTTTACTGTGTGATAGCAAAAACACAATAAGTGTCTCCAAGAACCCCATGTTCAACACAAAAACAAAGCATATAAAAATTAGATATCATTTCTTGAGGGAATAAGTAAATGAAAAGAAAATCAGTCTCGAATATGTGAGAACAAAGAAGGAATTTGTAGATATCATGACCAAGCCACTACCAAAAGCAACATTTGAGCACTTGGCGGATGAATTGGGGGTCATTCTTAATCCCACCAACAATTAGAAAGTGTAGAAATGAT